>JAVXUP010002017.1:0-167108 GCA_033070095.1 Escallonia herrerae
TTGATTGCTTTCTTTATATTTACCACTTGCATATCTATATAATCTTTCTTCCTTTTTATTACTATATTTGTTGGGTTTACAGTATAAAACTGCTCCCCATCCATCTTTGCATCCATCAGTCTGAACAATTAAATAGTCGGTATCTAATGGTAAATATAAATCAGGTAATTGTTTAACTTTTTTTATAATTTTTACTAGATTAATATCTTCTATATTGAAATGTCTTTGACCATTTTTACGTGTCTTATTGTATAAAGGTCCTAGTAGCTTACTTAGGTCTTAAAAATATATTCTCGCTTGATTAACTAAGCCTAAAAATGCTTGTATTTGTTTTAATCCTTCTAGTTTGTCTGGAAAGTCTATGATCTTTTTGGATATATGTTCTTGTAATTTAATTTTGCCATTGCCTATTTTCATTCCTAAAAATTTCATATTTGTTTTAAATAATTCAACATTTTTCTTGCTTAAAATTAAACCATGTTTATCAAATAATTTGAAGACTAGGTCTAAGTGTGATAAATGTTCATTTTCATTTTTGCTACAAACTAGAATATCATCCATGTATACTAAGATGAAGTCATTGTATGGTCTAAAAATATCATCCATTTTGTGTTAGAAGATACTTGGGGTTGTCTTAAGGGCAAATGGCATGACTAACCATTTGTATAGGCCCTCTGGTGTAGTAAATGTTGTCCATTTAATGTCTTCAAGCCACATATTGATTTGATAAAAGCCCGATTTACAATCAAATTTACTAAATACTTTCTTGCCTTGAATTTTACTTAATAGAAATGCCTTATTCGGAATATTGTAACTATCGTCTTTAATATTATCATTAAGTCTTTTATAATTTATTACAATTCTGCTTTTACCTCTAATTATTTCTACATGATTTCTAACTATAAAGGCCGCAAATCTATGAGGACTATTGCTATGTCTAATTACTCCTGATTGTGTTAAGTCTTTTATGTGCATTTTAAAGTCTTCAGTATCTAAACTATTTGCTTCTATATTTGTTGTCTTAACAATATAATCTGGGTTGATTATGTCTAATTTACAATATATTTTATTTAAATCACATCGTTTAATGGGGTCTTCTCCTATAAAGGGTAGTTTTTCCATTGCTTTAAGTATATCGTATTTGTTTGTAAAAAGGTTATTAGATTATAACTAATTTTTTCTTGACCATAAATATCAAGATCTATATTATTAGAGCCATCTATATAAGGATCTTCTAAACCAAACCATAGGTACTACGCAAATACGAAGTGGAATAGAGAGCAGATTTAGAGAAAGTATGGCAGAAACTGGGACCTAATCCTTATAACTTTGTAAACACTATACTTAGCTGATATCCTACTTGGCTATTTTGTATTAATTTTCCTATAAATGTAGAGCAAATTAAAAGGTTTTTGCCTTGTTGAAAATCTTCATAGCCTTTAGTCATAATTTTAATTTTAATATTTCGAGCAAAATCTCTTGTATTTAAACAAAAATTAGGTGCACAATAAAATATGCATCCATTGTTATTCATAGCTACTTTTATTGCTCCTAAGATTGCTTGTTCATTGGTAAATCTATCATCTACTATTGCTAAAAAGACTTTAGCTCATGTGTTTCTTCTTGTTAAGCCTTTTATCCCTATTACAATTAATCCTATATGGGTTAAATTAAAATTTTCTCTAATTAAATCTTGTTCTGAATCGGGGTGTATTAAATTTACCCTTATAACATCTTCGCCTATACATCTGTTTTGAGTTTCTCGATAATGCATGAATAATCTTGTTTGGCTTATTGTGGCATTGTTTTGATATAAAATTTGTGGAGAAATTAAATCTAATCTGTTTTGTCTAAACTGTTCAATTTGTCTATTAATATCTATTATTTGTTCTAAAGAGACTATAGATGTAGGCGAATTTCTAAATAACCGTAAAACTCGATTTCCGATCGTGTTTTCATTACATCTTCTTGTTTCAGTAGCTAAAACTTCTGTCATATTTCTGTCTTCTATATTTCCTATACCTAAAATATGACTATTGTTTCTTATCATAGACTAAAAATTTCCATTCTTCTTTTGTTTTTATTGTTCTATGTTTATCAATTTTAATACTATTTAATTTATTGCATAATTCATCTATGTTTGAACTAATTTCTTTTTCTTTTTTATTAAGTATACTTTGTTCTAATTTTTCTATCTTTTCTAAACAGTTTATTAATAACATTATTATAATATTGTTTGGTTTTCTAGATAATAAATCATTTGGGGTTCCTAGACTATTTCTGGATATGCCTTCTGCTGGTGTTATAAATTTGTTACTTTCGATAAAGATTTGCTTATAGTCTATGTTTGCTTCATATTCTTTAAAAGTACTTATTTATATTCTAGGCCTTGAATTTTAAAGTAGTGTCTTAAATTATCTTCTAAGTTATTATTTTGTTTTTCTAAACTGTCCATTCTTAGTTTAAATTTATCTAACTCATGTTTGTATTCTATAAATTGTTTATTTATTTTTTTCTAACAAAATTTCTACCTTATCAAGCTGCTTTGGTTTTCCTACAAGTTGTTGTATAATGTCTTTTATATATAATCTAGATTTTCTCTAATTGTTTTAAGACTTTTAGTGTCTGTTTGTAAATTAAGATATTCAATTTTCTTTACGGACATAAACTATATTCCACCAAGGTATTGTCTAGATTAGCCAGGGCTTCTTCATCCCATGGATAATCATTATCATCTTCATTATCTTCTTCATTTTCATATATGGTTAATTGTCTAGGCTTTTACCCCCTTACCGAATAGATCCATTAGAAAATTCAGGACAAGAATGGCAAGTAAACAAAATAATAGGTTATAGTTCAAACAATAGCGTTATACCTACAGAAAGTTTATGGTATAGAAATACTTCAGGACGAATGTTAGTCCGCTTTTCTAATTATATTGAAGCAAATAATAATCCAGACATTCAAGAAAATGAAACAGATGAATAATTTTAATATTCTTAAAAACATTAATATAAAAATATTAAACCAAACCATAGGTACTACGCAAATAGGAAGATGTATAAGCTTTAAACAATTACAAGACTTTATACAGTTTACAGAACAAAGAAGATAGTCTTGACATATTTAATCAACCTGAATGCAATATACATTTGAAAAAAGAAATAGACATAATGGAAAGCTTAAAAGATTTAGACATAAGCAGAACGCCTTCCCCTAAATCGCTTAGCATAGAAATACCAGAACCTGTAATAAATTACAAAACACATTTAGAAAATAAAATTAACAAAGCCTTAGAAGAAATAGAAAAAATAAGACAAAAAGAAATAACATTAGAAAAGGAAAATATATTTCTAATAGAAGAAATAGACAATATATTAGATAATATAGACCACTTAGACGAAACAAAGTCAATAGACACAGAAGACCTTAGATTAACAGAAAACTTAGATCTAGAAGGAGAATACTTAGTAAATTATGAAACAAATTCTATAACAATTGAGACAGAATCTGTTAATACACAAATTACTTCAAACAATACAAAATTTAATTTAATGAATGAAACACCATACATACTTATGGATGAAAGTGGTGGTTCAGGAACCACTAACAATAGAAATAATGATGGTAGTAGATTTTACATGTCTCAACCTACTGCAAGACCACAGTATGCATACGGAAATTTACCTAGACAAAGTGCAAACATAGAAAATACTAAGTATGAAAGACCCAGTTATAAACCTAAAGGTAAAAAACACCCTATAGAACAAAATTTTAAAATACAAAAGGTAGTAGAACTCTTTATTTTAAATATAACTGCTGTTGACCCACAGCAAAGAACGAATTATATACAAGTATGGAAAGATGCAGTAGTAGCAAACTTTATAACAAAGAAATCTGATAATTTAGAAACAGGAGAAGAAATGATAAGATACATGACACAATTCTTAGGCCCTATAGCTAATTTTGAGGAATGGCAAAAAACTTTTTCTAATGATTTAAAAGAAATGGCAGACTTAGGACTTAATCCTTATAACTTTGTAAACACTATACAATTGATTTTAACCGAAAGAAATCCTAATACCGGAGATACTATAATACAAACTGAGGTAGCCAGAAAATTAGAACAGGTACATTTATACAACTGGCATAATATAAAACCTTTTATGCAAGAATATTATTACTTTGCTTCACAAAGTGGCAATATTTATAACCGAACTATAGTTGATAAATTTTTAAATAAATTACCAGGTGCTTTAGGAAGAGAAATATACGAGACAACTAAAAAGTCTTATGACGAATATATATATATATATATATATATATATATATATATATATATATATATATATATATATATATATATATATATATATATATATATATATATATATATATATATATATGGGAGTTGATCCGTTGAGAGCGCTAGCAAACTGGGTTAAGTTGCTAGCGCGATTTGGTCGTCCATGCCCGGTCTGTGGACGGTTCAAATCTTTTTTTTTTTTTTTTTTTTAAGTCCGTCCGCTACATTATGTAACTGACTATTTTTTGACAAAAATACCCAATGCTCCGTCCACTACATAATGTAGCGGATGAGTGCACTACTTTTTTGTTCTCTCTCTCTCTCTCTCTTCTTCTCTCATTAATTATCTGACGTGTTTCTCTCTCTCCTTTCTCTCAAGTCTCATCAATACATTTCTCTCTTTCTCTGTCCTTTCGCTTTCTCTCTCTCTTTCTCTCATCACTTTTTATTTTCTCTCTCATCCTCCCCCCTCTCTCTCTCTTGTTTATTTTCTCTCTTACCATTATGCTGACTTCATCCGTGCAGGCTGGAGAAATATCCTTGATTGCATTTTAAAACTACACAGGTTGGGTCTTCTTCCTGCTCGTGTGGCCAATGATGCAGCTGATGACTCAGAGCTTTCGTCTGAACCTGGACATGGATATTTCCTTTATGGTCATTATTTGGTCGGGGATATTTTCTTTAAGGTCATTATTTGAACCCAGGAAAGTTTAAAGATCAGGAAGGGAAAGAATGCTAGAAGGAAGAGATGACCGGAGGTGGTTCGAAGACACATCAATGAAAGAAAGCGAAGTTGACAAAGCAAAATCGTCTGGCATTTCACCGCTCAAGTTGTTGTTTTCCAGTTCTAGTTTCTAGAGTTTTGGTAGATTTCCAAGGCCAACTGGAATTGTCCCCGCAATAAGATTGTTTTGGATTCTAACTCGGATTAATGAAGGACAACTTGACAGCCCTAATGGAATTGAACCCGAAAATGTATAGTTAAACATAGTGAGTTTAGTGAGATTTCCAGAATCACACATATAACCTGTAATTTCACCCGAAAGTGAATTCGAAGACACGTCTAGCTGTAATTGTGGTAAGTTTTTTTAGCCTGCCCAATTCAGCTGGAATGTCACCGCTCGAATTTCCCATAGCCAAGTCAAGATACTGAAGATTAGTGAGATTTCCAGTTGGAATGTCACCGCTCAGATGAAGTCAGCATAATGGTGAGAGAGAAAATAAACGAGAGAGAGAAAGAAAGAGGGGGAGGATGAGAGAGAAAATAAAAAGTGGTGAGAGAAGAGAGAGAGAGAAAGAGAAATGTATTGATGAGACTTGAGAGAGAGAAACACGACAGATAATTAATGAGAGAAAATGAGAGGGAGAGAGAGTAGTGCACTCGTCCGCTACATTATGTAGCCGACGGAGTAGGAAGGTATTTTTGTAAAAAAATAATCTACTACATAATGTAGTGAACGGACTTTAAAAAAATACAAAAAAAAGATCTGAACCGTTCACAGATCGTGAGTAAACGGCCAGATCGCGCTAACAACTTAATCCAGTTTACTAGCGCTCTCAACGGATCAGCTCCATATATATATATATATATATATGTATATATATAGGGGGCCGATCCACACCCACCAGTGGAGAAATTGTTATTTCTCCACCGAACCGCTGCAAAGAGCAGCGGTTGCAGTGAAAGGGAAAAAACCCAACCGCAACAAAGTGTTGCGGTTGGGAATTATTTGCCAAAAAAACCAACCGCAACACTTTGTTGCGGTTGTTGCATTTTTTTCAAAAAAAAAAGGACATATATATTATAATAATAATAAAAGGACATACATATATATTATAATAATAATAAAAAGGACAATGGAGAAAACCCAACCGCCACACTTAGTGGCGGTTGGTATCATTGCAAAAAAAAAAAAATTTGTCGCTAAAGGTAAAAACTTAATTAGCAGTTTTTCACGAATTTATAAAAAATAGCTAGAGCTAGATTTTGCCAAATTACAAAAAAGAAACCATAGTTATTTTTAAAAGATCTATATCAGGGAAAAATTTCAGATTTTTCCAAAAACTGGAAAGGGGTTAACTGAAACGGGAAACCTTGTAACTTTGCAGTATAATTTAAAATATTAAGCTAGCGCGATTTCGTGCGAAACTTTTTTGAGAACCCTAGGATGTTGGGAAGTTCCATTTTCCAGGATTTTGGGCCATTCTGAAATTGTTAGCTAATTTTTTGGCAATACTTTGTTGCGGTTGTTGCATTTTTTTCAAAAAAAAGGACATATATTATAATAATAATAAAAAGGACATGAAAGGACATGGAGAAAACCCCAACCGCCACACTTAGTGGCGGTTGGTATCATTGCAAAATTATTTTTTTTTTGGTCGCTAAAGGTGAAAACTTAATTAACAGTTCTTCACGAATTTATAAAAAATAGCTAGAGCTAGATTTTGCCAAATTGCAAAAAAGAGACCATAGTTATTTTTAAAAGATCTATATCAGGGAAAAATTTCAGAATTTTCCAAAAATTGGAAAGGGGTTAACTGAAACGGGGAACCTTGTAACTTTGCAGTGTAATTTAAAATATCAAGCTAGCGCGATTTTGTGCGAAACTTTTATGAAAACCCTAGGATGTTAGGAAGTTCTATTTTTCAGGATTTCGGGCCATTCCGAAGTCGTTAGCTAATTGTTTGGCCGAACGGGCTAATTTTTTTAGGTCCATTTCCCAAAAAATTGCACCGTTCGGCCAAAAAATTAGCTAACAATTTCAGAATGGCCCAAAATCTTGGATAATGGAACTTCCCAACATCCTAGGGTTCTCATAAAAGTTTCGCACGAAATCGCGCTAGCTTGATATTTTAAATTACACTGTAAAGTTACAAGGTTCCCCGTTTCAGTTAACCTCTTTCCAATTTTTGGAAAAATCTGAAATTTTTCCCGGATATAGATCTTTTAAAAATAACTATGGTCTCTTTTTTGCAATTTGGAAAAATCTAGCTCTAGCTATTTTTTATAAATTCGTGAAAAACTGCTAATTAAGTTTTCACCTTTAGCGACCAAAAAAAAAAATTTTGCAATGATACCAACCGCCACTAAGTGTGGCGGTTGGGGTTTTCTCCATGTCCTTCCATTGTCCTTTCATGTCCTTTTTATTATTATTATAATATATGTCCTTTTTTTTGAAAAAAATGCAACAACCGCAACAAAGTATTGCCAAAAAATTAGCTAACAATTTCAGAATGGCCCAAAATCCTGGAAAATGGAACTTCCCAACATCCTAGGGTTCTCAAAAAAGTTTCGCACGAAATCGCGCGAGCTTGATATTTTAAATTATACTGCAAAGTTACAAGGTTCCCCGTTTCAGTTAACCCCTTTCCAGTTTTTGGAAAAATCTGAAATTTTTCCCTGATATAGATCTTTTAAAAATAACTATGGTTTCTTTTTTGCAATTTGGCAAAATCTAGCTCTAGCTATTTTTTATAAATTCGTGAAAAACTGCTAATTAAGTTTTCACCTTTAGCGACAAAATTTTTTTTTTTTGCAATGATACCAACCGCCACTAAGTGTGGCGGTTGGGTTTTCTCCATTGTCCTTTTTATTATTATTATAATATATATGTATGTCCTTTTATTATTATTATAATATATATGTCCTTTTTTTTTTGAAAAAAATGCAACAACCGCAACAAAGTGTTGCGGTTGGTTTTTTTGGCAAATAATTCCCAACCGCAACACTTTGTTGCGGTTGGGTTTTTTCCCTTTCACTGGAACCGCTGCTCTTTGCAGCGGTTCGGTGGAGAAATAACAATTTCTCCACTGGTGGGTGTGGATCGGCCCCCATATATATATGTATATATATATATGTATATATATATATGTACATATATATATATATATACATATGTATATATATATGTACATATGTATATATATATATATGTGTACATATGTACATATATATATATATATATATATGTGTACATATGTACATATGTACATATATGTATATATGATCGTGATCCATTGCTAGCGTTAGCACTGTTGCTAGCGCTGTTTGGCCGTCCGCTACATAATGTAGCGGACGATAATTGGCCGTCCGCTACATTATGTAGCGGACGGCCAAACAGCGCTAGCAATGGATCACGATCCATACCGTTTAAACTTATCACATTTGCACAGCCATACCGTTTGACTCCACATTCATACTAACTAAGATGGTGAACGCGGATGAGCGAGCGTTTGACGTTGGTCCGCCCCTGTGCCTTTTCTTGTGCCCTACAAAGCTGAGACGAGCGTTAAGCTGAACGGTTACGGGGTTCCCCCAAACACCCAAAATCTCGTGAACGCATGGGCAATTGCTCGAGACGCCGAGTACTGGGAAAACCCAATATGCATTTCATGCCCGATCGAGAGGTTCCTAAAATCTGAAGTAGATTTCAATGGCCAACATTTCTCGTTTCTCCTGTTTGGTTCTGGCCGTAGAATGTGCCCCGGCATCCCTCTTGCTCAAAGGGTGGTGAGCTTGATGATAGCATCACTTGTGTATCACTTTGAATGGAAGCTTCCTCATAGCACCAACGAACTGGACACGAATGCTATCTTCGGCATAACACTACTGCGGGCAACACCACCTCTTGCTGTCCTATTGAACTTCAAAGAAGGAATCACAGGTCAGACAGGATGAGGGAGGAAGACGAGATTCATCAATCGTTGATACCTTCAGCATTTCGCTCCCAAGGCAATAAAATCCAAACTTGTAGTACTATTGTGTGTTCAGTTCCCATTGAAAAATGTGTGTCATGATGACCTTGACGATTGTTTGGAGTCGGGAGTGCAACTAGAGTAGCGTCAGCATATTCGCGTCTCAGATTCTGCGCTTAATAGGTGGCTCAAAATTGATAAAAGTTTGTATTAAGAACTTTGAGATAGATCCGATCTTCAGCCATTTCACTTGCTGACTTTGGTACTAAAACTCCTAGCTTTCATGTGATGTCTATGATGTTTCTGGATACCTTTGTTAACCTTCTATCTCCTATCAAATCTGGTACTTGTCTTATCATTTTAAAACTCAAACTGAATAGATGTTAAGAGACGTATATTTGGACTAGTACATATCCAAAGAGGTCTGCAGGCAATAGGCCAAGTCAACTTGGTTGAAAGTAAGAACACAAAAGTGGAAGAAATCAGGAAATCACAGTGAACATGTAGACTAAGGTTTTATTATTTTAAATCATAAATTTCAAACAAGAAAATCTCTTCTCCATTCCAGAACAATTAGTATCTCTCAACATTATATTCTTTTTCCAAGTAAGGATATCTTGTGAAACATTTGGTGAAAGGGACTTCTTCTTCATTCGTCTTCCCCATGAATCCCCAGAGATTTTGTGATGCCGATATTTTTAACATCTACGTGATGTCAACTCGTGTAACGTTCTTGAACAGGTATGGGAACAAGAACGCCATGTGACGGGAACGATGGAAGAATTAAGAACACCATAAAGAGAAGAGACAGACCTTTCGTTTGGTTTGTCATTTCAGGTGAGTAATCAAACAAAGTTCACTACAAATCTCATGATTCATCACTTCACAAAACATTGAATAATTACTGAGTCATCACAGTTCATTACAATTCTCACTGATTCATCAGTTCACAAAACACTGATTCATCACTTCACAAAACCAAAAAGAAAAAAGAAAAACTAACTAAAAGGCAACAATTTAACCACAAAGCAAAAGCGCCAGATCACGAAGGATCGGAGTGAAATGAGATTAGATAAGCTAATTCCTCGACGGTGGACACCGACGATGGACAGTGATCGCCGAGGCGGAGGTGGAGGTGGACGCCATCTGTGCAGGGGAGCGGTGGTTTGTTGTTGTCGGGGTGAAGGTGGCCATGGTCTGTCCAGAGGAGAACTGGACGAATAACATTTTGTCACGTAGGTGGACGTATCGAACCAAAAAAAGATCTCAGATTGACATCTTGATACGCCGATTTACGCTGGACAAGGTCACCGAGATGTGGAAGTCGACGGTAAGGGGGAACAATGGATTGTGGAAGTCGATGGTACGGGGGAACGGTGGATTGTCGCCGAGGTAGAGATGGACGCCAACGGTATGAGGGAGAGCTGGACGGCGGTCGTCGAGGTGGAAGTGGACGTTGACCGTTTGCGGGGGAGAGGGAGGAAAGGCGAGCCAAGGAGGCAGCGGCGGTAGTTATGTCGGCTGAGTGAAGAGAAGAAAGAAAGCATTAAGGTTGGGAAGAAAGAAAGAAATAGGATTGGGCTATATATATAAGTGGATGGACGGCAGAGATTAACTAGTGTATAACGGGGTGGGTGCAGGTCGGATACCGGGGCGGGTTGGGCAGAATACCATACCCGCCCCTAACCCGCTGCGGATTTTAAAATAAAAATACCATACCCGCCCCTAACCCGGTCAAAGTCAAAATAACCCGCTCCTAACGGGGCGGGGCGGAGATCCGCCGGGTGCGGATCTAATTGCCATCCCTATCTATCATAAGTGTAGAGCTAGGCCAACGACACTCTATCAGCATGGTCAAGTTGACATTACCTTCTTCTAATTGTTCAGATAATAATCGTTCAACCAGTTCTGTGAGCTGATTCCAACAATATGGTAGTCGATTAGTTATTCCCACCTTTCATTGGATTTGTCCTTTTTAGCTTTTTCCAAATTACTATGAAAGATTCTGCACATGTAAATATTGAATTTACTCGTAATTTTTGTCATAACTGACATGAGCCATCAAATTCAATGAAACAGAGAGACTACTGTTGGAATTGGGTTTTAAACCCATTGTGGAGAAGCAACTTTGATTCAATTTTCTAATTGGTTCTAAACCATATTTTGGTTAGGAACAAATTGATTCATGATCCTCTATTGGAATAGATGATCATGGTATATTCACATGTTTAAAACAAATTGAAGGTGAATGAGAAAATTGACGTTGAAGTTGGTGGTTCAACTTGAAGGGAAGAGAGAATCCCACATAGAAGAATAAAGTCAATGTTGTTTCCTTATAAGGCTTAGTCTTGAGCTAAGGGTTGGGCCCCTTGGGGGTACCCATGTTT
Organism: Escallonia herrerae; assembly: GCA_033070095.1. Taxonomy (NCBI): domain Eukaryota; kingdom Viridiplantae; phylum Streptophyta; class Magnoliopsida; order Escalloniales; family Escalloniaceae; genus Escallonia; species Escallonia herrerae. Next base: position 11,389 of record JAVXUP010002017.1, read on the forward strand.
TGTAAGGAGGGAGGACCTAGGTTAGGTCCACCACACGCGCGCGCCACCCGGTCCGGTCCGTGGCTTGGGCTTGGGCCTGGGCCCATCAGGCTTTATTCTTTTTGGGACAAAAATATTTTAAATAAATAAATTTTATTTATTTATTTTCTTTTCCAAAAGTTGTGACCTTTCAACCTAGCAGTTTTTTCTGTGAAGAGTTGCATCCCCAGTGAAAACTCTGTGTATAAAAACGAGTCAATTTTCAGAAAGAATTAATTTTTTCGCGAGTTATTTTTTGTATTATTCTGTCTCCGAGTTTCCTGTGTCCGGAAAGAGTTCTGTGCCATTGTTTTGGTTCGCCGGGTCTGAAGATTTGGAGTGCTCCTATTTTCAGAAGTGCTACCGTTGTATCTTGGGAGGCTTTTCGTCAAGAGACCGTCAGCACCGTTGCGGGACGAATAAAGTCTTAAGAACAGTGAATCAAATTCACGCCTCGGTTCTCCATTGCTGTTTGTCTGATTTTGCTGTGAGTTAATTTTAATTGTTCTTACTAATACTGTTTGTTCTGTGTAGTAAACTACATTTCAGTATTTTCGTACTTAGTTGATTTCTACACAAGTATACACAAAGCCATCTTTTCTCCAACAAATACTTCATACCATACCTACATTATCTTTGGAATAACGCTACCTTTCCAAGTTCTATTAAAACGACAATTCATTTCGACAAGCCAAGTTTTAAAATTTTACTTTGACCCACTGCTTTTCTTAGTATAATTTGAAAAAACTAGTCTTACTGTTTTTCCTTAAATATATACACAATATACATGTGCACAGGCAGTAAAGTATGTCAAACCCAACTCTGCAGTGTATGGTTAGGGGAGTAACTCGCCTGAACTCGGAATCGGAGATGCCAGGGGCGGCAATGATGTGGACGGGTTCGCCAACTTAAGTCGGTAAACCAATAGTGTGAGTGAGTTGTGGTGGTGGTGGAGACGATGAATGGGTTGACATTTTGGCACAGAACATTTTGCATGTTGAAGGGGTGAAGTAAATTTGGAAAGGATGGAGCGATGATTCTCTTTATCATGGAGGGTGAGCAGAGGATGTTCATGGAAGATTGGAGGTGGGCAGCGTCATCTTGTCAATGCTTTTTGTAGCTGCTACAGTCTTAACTACGCAAATCACACACATCGAAGCTATCTTGTCGGACAGCTTTAAGTGTCGCAAAAGCGGAAGACGGGTTACATCACGTCTATACAGGGGCAAGTGAATCGACACACGAATGATCCCATCAGATAGTAACCACAATAAAAGTAGTAACCGACAACTAATAATCATAAATCAAATAAATAAAATACAAAAAAGGTAACAGGACTAAAAAAATAACTAAACAATGACTAAAGTAATAAACAAGCACTAAACTTAAATCAAACTGAAAAGGTACTTTTTTTTTCTTTTTGGATGATTTCTTCTTCTTTTTCTTCTCTCTCTCTCTCTCTCTCTCTCTCTCTCTGTGGATCAGATTAACCCAAGATAAGCATCTACAAAAACCGCTCCATGCAGCCTGACATCTGGCTTGCCACGCCCATACCTTGTAGACTAGCACGCACAGCAACGCCCAGCAACGCCCAGCCGTTGCAACTTCTGTCACCACTACAGTTGCAACGCCAAACGTCCATAGTCATTTGCCAATCCACTGCCATCACCATCGACGCCAACGCCATATTGCCTGCAACCAAGAGACCACCACATCCACATGGAACTCCATCGTCACACCGCCACCTCCAATGCGATCTACTCAAATCTGCCACAACCCCTCACTACAAGAAACAGTGGCTTTAGCGACCGCGTCTGGCGGTCGCTAAAAGTGCCAATGCGGTCGTTAAAGGGTTTTAGCGACCGCGCAAGGGCAGTCGCTAAAGGGTTATAATTTTTTTAGAAATATATTAAAATTAGCGACCGCACTTATTTCATTTAGCGATCGCTATGTACGGTCGCTAAATATTTTTTAATATTATTTTTATTTTTTTTTGAAATATTAAAATTAGCGACCGATTTTTTTCATTCAGCGTCTACACATCGCAGCCGCAAAACTTGATTTTGCAAAAAAAAAAAAAGATGCAGGTCAAATAACCTGCCCACAACCTGTCGCAAAACTAATATCAATTCATAAGCAATTCACATCCAATCCAATAGCAATCCAAGGTTAAATCGGTCCAGAAACCGATTTAACCTCGGCTAAAACGATTTTGAATGAATGCGTTGAAAGCTTTCAATGCATTCATTCAAAACCGTTTCAACCCCCTGTCCTGCATTCATTCAAATAGCTTGTCGCATTCATCAAAGTATAGATTAACATTAACATATGCATTAAAATAATAAAATTCATACAGCTAAGTACCGATGATCAATTCAAAACAATAAAAACAGTCATTGCATAAACCAAACCCCTATCTAGATCACTTGTTGGCAGAACAACCAGCCCCGTCATCATCTTCTTCATTCCTCGATGAAGAAGGCACGTTCGATCTAACAACATCTTCATCGCCCCGGCGGTCACCGGCACTAGGATCATCGGTATCGCCCTGCACGAAGCCATACAAATGATTCAACATCACATATCAAATCAAGATCACATATAGAGTACAAGCACAGGTCCAAAGCCCTTTATTTTAGGGCTGCTACTGTTCACTGGAGGGCCGGGCTAGCCTGGGCCAAAAACGGGCCGAGTTGGGCCAGGTCGGGCCAGCCCGCGGGCCGCCGGGCCCTTTTGACATCTCTAAGGCAAAAGGATCCACACTGTTAATCAATTGTAGCATTGGCATGCAATTTGATTGAGAGTTCATTTTTAAGCGCAAACATTTGCGCGTCCAGTGAGACCATGTAATTCAAGTGTTTGGAAATGTTCATTCGTATCTTGGTGCGGACAGGGGTGGAGGGAATGGGGGGCACAGGTGGGCCAGTGCCCACCTGCTTCTCAGTAAATTTTCTATTCCATATGGGATATTTTATCCTTAATGAAAAAATACCCATCTAAAATTTTTAAAAATATTTAAAAGAGATATATTTTTAGTCACTTTATATGTTAAGCTATATGAAATTCTAAAAATAGTCAAAAACAAAGTCTTTTTAGCCATTAGAAATGCTAAACTTACTAAATAAAAAAAGTTCTACGCCTAAAGTTAAAACAAAAAAAAAACCCTTATTTTCTATTGTTTTTAAAGTCTCCTTATTTTCAAAGCCTAAAAGTCACATAGAGAGAGGCACGGAGCACACCGTCTTCTCAGTCCCCTCACCGGCCCTTCATCCTCAACGTTATGACCCACTGCCTCTACCGGCAAGTCCACCTCCGGCGACTGACATAGTCGCGTAAACGGTAGATTCAATCACGACAGAATGGTTAAAGTTGTGATATATTACTCGAATCAACGATTTAACTATTCCTCCAGCTTTGTCGATTCATCATGGTGTGTTTGGATTGACGCCTTCTCATATTTTCTTTCTCAAATTATCAGTGTCTCGCCTAATTTTCTCCACGACAATCCCTTTAGCTTAAAAATCATGAAGAACGCTATTTTTTCCACAAATATAAAGTCACCATTATTCCACCAATTATTGGAATTGCTCCACTGCCTCCATGCAAAGTCGCAAACCCTAATATTTCCCTTTGAAAGTAAGATAAGATCTAGACTTTTGGTGTTTATTCTTAGAATTTCTAATTCCTTGAAATTGAACCCTTTCCTTTTTGTTTCAAATTAGAAATTTGATAATTGGGTTTTGTAACTTATAATTCCCAATTGGGAATTGAGGTCGCTAGTGGGATTCTTAATTTCAGATTGAGATTTAAGATTTTTTTTATTTTCAGATTATAATTGCTACTCGTGGTTGCTGAGTGTATAGGTTTTGGATGGAGGTTTGTTGGGAAATTTGAATTGCCGAATTGGAGTTCTTGTTTCTTCCCTCTTTGGCCCATGTTCATCAGTTTGTTTGGTTTAACTCATTGACGAATATATTTTTTTAAGTAAAATTTTTTTGACTATTAAGTGCCCACCTTGAATAAAGTTTCTGACTCCGCCACTGGGTGCGGACTGCAGTCCATAAAGATTTGCATGAAAAGTACGTGTTGTGGGAGAGTCGTGTGAATTCACTATTACTACTGGCTGAAACTTGCACAAAAAATAGCACAAGTTATTTACATGAACTCGATGTGCCAAAATGACAAAAAAAATAAAACGATGTATCATTTGTTGAAATAAGTATAAAGAATGATATTTTTTTATCGTGAAATAGTTTATACACCAAAAGCAAATGTAAAAGGTGTTACCTACGGGCATATCGATACTTCACAAGACTGCAACATAGTTTCTAACCAAAAGAAAATATAAATGGTACTATCGCGCCCGCGGGGGCGGGGGGGGGGGCATATCAATGCTCCATAATACCCTATACAGAGGACATATTGATTCTCAAAAAAAAAAAATAGCCAGAAGCAATTGCTTTTAGCAAAAAACTATTTGTTGCCAAACACTAGAGACTCTAAACCGGCAATGCATTTAACCATCATATGAAAAATGACCAAAGCGGGATGATGGCACGGTTGGTAAATATTTTGAGAAAGCATTTGTGATGAGAGATCAATCCAATTTTTATGGACACCAAAGTACAAGTGAATTTAGAAAACTTTTGGATCCCTCCTATGTAGAAATTCAACATCCATTTTGAATTTGTGGGTCACAATTGTGTTTGGTTTTGGTAGTATGATCAACAAAACAATATGATTTATATGCTGTTTTGCATGAAAATTTTTGATAAAATGATTAAGCATCGATAGTATGGCTATATACTCATCATTGTGTTTGTGTGCATAATGATAAAAGATATGAAGTCAAACCATTAAAGTTTATCTCAGGAAGCAAAAAAATACAATTGGTTTGCTGCTTAAAAATGAAAGGAATATATTGCACATAAAGATTACATATCAAGTTATGTAACTCTTTTGTTTTGGCTTAAAGATGATAATGGACTATAGAATCACTTAATTTCATTTTCTTATAAGACTGGACAATCGGTTTATCAAATATGGACCATCTACATAGTTTCAAGAAGGCAAAATGGAGGGGAGTCAGTTAAACGCATAACTATGGTGGCAAAGTGAGCGGGTGGATTGGGTGTTAATTAATTGGGTTGGGTACAAATGGGTGAGTGACCCATTTCAACCCATTTAATATGGGTTAAATGGATTATCTCTTAAATGGACTAGTTTCACCCATTATCCAATAAAAAATCCAAGATAAGCACTGTGTTCTAAGAATCATTTGTTCACCCGATGCCCCTTTGCAACTGATCCATGGAGAATAACTTTTGAGAAGATGCAGATACACATACCTTTATTGTCATGGCCTCAGTTTTGTAATGATGCTGCAAAAATATTCAAGGAAAGAGGCTTCAGAGCTAAACCAGGCAAGTTAATGGTGGCTGCAACAGCCTACGTAATATGGCAAGAAGGGGATACAAGAATGTTTGAAAGGGAGAGCACAGATGCATAGGCATGTATGCATCTAATCTAGCAATGGATCAGGTACAGAGTGTATACTTAGAGAAAGTAAGTCTCCTGCCATAACAAGGAACCAAATTCTTTGCAATTTGTGGGGGATTAATGCAACACTCCTAATTTCATGACAGCAAAAGAAGGAAATGCAGCGGATGTTGAAAAATGTTGTATACTGGTTGTATATAATTGCTGAGAATGTAATGTTTTGTCCTTAATGGAATAAAAAGACTTTTGAACCAAAAAAATAAAATTATGTTAATATTGCTTCACTAAATGGATATTAAATATTAATTTATTAAGTATCCTCCATAGTCATTTTGCCATGATTTATATGATTAAATACTTTTTTCTAACTTCAAATTAATTTAAAACTGTTTTTATCAAAAGAATAAACTGATCTGGCTTAAAATTATATTAAATCTGAAAGTCTTTAGGAATCAATCTCAAACGTACTTTTAGAAGTTATAAGTGTGCACAATTTATAAGTAATTACCTTCTTTCCAACCGCTTTGAAAAGGTCACGAGGAGAGGATAAAAAATTAACGCTCTTCTAAATCAATTGCAATATTGATCTACAGTATTGGGAGAAGCGCAAACAGTAGAGAACTAACGGTGGTCACAAAGCTTGACATGAACCATTGCAGAGGGGCAAAGGCTTCTCAGCCGACATAGCTGGTTAGTTGTTACATCTTGAGTCGAGCTTAAAGACTTCCATTTCCTTGCAAAAACAGGATATTCCTACTGTATCTACTGCCTCCGGTCCGCTCTTATCGGTCTTGGAAACTGTAGCAGCTCATTGGGTCTTGCGTTTGTAGAGCAAGAGGTAAGGGATTATTTGTTGTGATCTTGATGGGCTTTATACACTCGACAGATTTCAAACTCATATGCTGGAAGTTTTGTGCAAATGATTACTGCTATGCGCTTGCCCTTTACATGTTTGTGAAAATTGCTAAACGAAATTCTTGAGTTTCTGTCTACTATGCTTATTCCTTCTTCAACGTTAGCCGCTTAAAATTTTTCTACTTAGTTTGTAACCAGTGGTAGTATTTGCTGTAATGCTTTCATGGGTCTATTGGTACTAAGAGATTGAGCTTTAGGAGCAGAAAATTAACGAACTTGTCTCTTATAAAGTTGGCTTGAAGAAATCAGAGAAACTGGCTTTCAGGCCACCTTGTTTCAAAAAATACTATCCTAGGTTAGGGTGAAGTTGATTTTTATGAATTCGTTGATTGAAGGTTGATTAAATGACGCTGCCTTTGTGTATAAGTCTGTGTTTGGCTGCTTCCTTTCTCCCTCTTTTTCTTTTTGTGGTGATCCCCGAATTGTGCTTCTCCCTCTCTTTCCAAGTTTAGAAATTTAACTTATTGATACACTTCTCCGGCATAAGAAAAGATTCATCCGATCAGGTTCACCATAATGGTCTTGATTGTTAGCTATAGTATACCTGAACATGATTGGACATGGGTTGAATTTACGTGTCATAGAGACTCGGGAGAAATATTGGAGATTGGATTGATAAAACTCTTTCTACCTCTCTCAATTCTGCTTTTATCATACAGACTTTTTGTTACTGCATGTATCAGTGACTGTTTACATCAAATTTCATTACTTATTTTTCAGTTGGGAGTCGGATGATGGCAAAACAAGCTCAATTCCTCTTCCTTGAAGAATGGTTGAGGAGCAACAACGATGGTAGCCCGGACATCAACTCCCGACAGTCTTCTTCCCCATCAGCCCGAGCCATCATTCAGGCATGGACTGATCTTAGGGACGCGCTTCAACAGCAATCCTTTCACCGACACCACCTAGAATCTCTAAAGACCTTACTCAGCTCCCAAATATCTCTTTATGTTGCAGACCCTCAGGCTAAACTTATAGTTTCTATTCTAGGCTTGCCAAATCTCTCCCTTCCTTGTGAGGCTTATCCTCAGCTTCTCAGGCTTCTGTATATCTGGGTTAGAAAATCAGCCAAGCCATCTTCAATGCTCATTGACTCTGCTGTTGGGGCTGTCTCTGACCTTTTCGCTTATAAGTTTGAATTTAATAGGAGCTCTTTGTTTATCTCTGAAGGAGTTCTACTACTGGGTGCGTTTGCGTTTGTGCCTTCCACATCTGAAAAATCCAGAAGCATCTGCTTGGAATTGCTTTCTAAGCTATTAGAAGAAGAGTATACGTTAATATGCTCATCTGATGAAGGACTTGTTCCGCGTGTTCTTGCTGGGATTGGATATGCTCTATCTTCTTTAGGCAATGTTCCCTTTGTTAGGATTCTGAATTCCCTGTTTGGAATTTGGGATAAAGAAGATGGGCCTTCTGGTAGTATTTCAAATGGTCTCATGATGCTGCATTTAATCGAGTGGGTTCTGTCAAATTTTATCAGTTCACACTCTTCAGAGAAAGTTAGTTTCTTTGCTAGAGAGGTTTTGGAAACTTCAAAACCAATTTATGCTCCTTTTGCTGTTGTAATGGCTGCTGCTGGAGCAATGAGGGCTTCGGCTAAATCTGTATCAAGTGGGCTGATGCAGTTGAGGATTTCTGCAGAGGAAAGGATTGATCTTATAGCAAGAGAGTTGGTTTCCAGAACCGGAGATTTTACTAGTTCAGTCATTGAACCTAGAGATCGGCTTCTCCTACAGTGTATATCATTAACTTTGGCTCGGAGTGGTTCTGTTTCTTCCAGAGCGTCTCTGCTTATATGCCTTTCTTCAGCATTGTTGACTGAAATCTTTCCCCTCCGCCGCTTCTATACAGGAATACTTGGATACCACCGTGGCAATTTGGTAGGACTTACTGAGGTTAAAGAACATCTAGTTTGTACCATTTTTAAGGAAGCAGGTGCCATCACTGGTGCCTTTTGTAATCAATATGTCTTGGCTGATGAAGGGAGCAAGAGTAGGGTGGAGAATCTTATCTGGGACTACTGTCAAGATGTCTACTTGTGGCATCGGCAGGTGGCTTTATTACTTTGGGGTGTTGATGATGAGTTAATTCGCGATTTAGAGAAAGTGGCTGAATCTGCCTTCCTTATGGTTGTAGTTTTTGCATTGGCAGTCACAAAACAGAGGCTAGACTCCAGAGTTCCTCGAGAAACCCAATTGGAGATTTCAGTTAGAATATTAGTTTCTTTCTCTTGTTTAGAATACTTCCGGAGAATGCGTTTGTCGGAATATATGGATACAATCAGAGGAGTTGTTGTAAGTGTTCAGGAAAATGAATCAGCTTGTACATCATTTGTAGAATCTATGCCTTCATATGATGACTTGACAAATCAACATGGTACTATGCTTAGGCGATGTGTATTACACACTACTCCAGTCTATATATCCAAACTTTAACTTACTTCCAATTTTTGCATCTTAGGATCTTCCAGCTTGCTGAAAATGGAATATATGTGGTCCAAAGATGAGGTGCAGACTGCTCGGATCTTATTTTACCTAAGGGTTATCCCTACTTGCGTTGAACGCATGTCAACTTCTGTATTTAGGAAAGTGGTGGCTCCAACTATGTTCTTGTATCCTGCACTAAACAAATAGGTTTTGAATTGCCATACATATAATTGTTCCTTATTACATAACTAAATAGATACATGGGGCATCCGAATGGGAAAGTGGCCCGAGCTTCGCATTCAATGTTTGTGGCTTTCCTATCTTCTGGGAAGGATTCTAATCAGGAGGAAAGAGATTTGTTGAAGGAGCAGCTTGTTTTCTATTACATACAGAGATCTTTAGAGGTATCTAAAGCTGCCAAAAAGAGAAACGTGTCAAAGCTTGAGCTTTGCCATCATGGATTAGGTGCTGATTTTATTTTATTTTTTTGAAATGCAGGGATATCCTGGGGTTACCCCCTTTGACGGAATGGCTTCTGGAGTTGCAGCTTTGGTTCGTCATCTTCCTGCTGGAAGTCCTTCTATATTTTACTGCATTCACTGTCTTGCAGAGAAAGCTAACAGTTTCTGCGGTGAAGCCATGAATCTGGAGGCTGATTTATGGAAGAATTGGCAAGGAGAGTTAGAGCCTTGCAAGAAGCTTCTGGAATTGCTTTTGCGTCTCCTCTCACTTGTGGATATACAGGTAAGCTGAGAGATATGATGGAAATATGCGCTTTAGTGCTCAGGCTTTAGTTTCTACTTAGAAACGTGGTTCAGTTCATGATCGTTACAATGCAGACATAAAATGATACAAACTTGCATGCGTATCTAAGATGACAATGTACTGCTCGTTTCTTGAGAGATGGGTATCAATAGACTATATATCTCTCACACGACACGAGACTATGCAGCAGATTATTAGCGGTAATTTAATATATGAAAGTTTTCAGTGTTTTCATTTTAGACTCTGTATTTTCTCCACATAATTACAACTAGAAGCAACCGGTCTTTTGAATTTGAGAATGTAATCCAGGCATTAGACTAGGTTTACAATGCGAGATGATTTGTTTTCACAATTTAATGATTTTCAAATGTTTATACGTTGTTTTCTATATGCTTACGATGTTTATCTGCACTTCACAAAATGAAATGCAGCACTATACGCGGTATGCAAAACTTGGATTCTGATACAAGATATTTATCTCAATTTTATAACTATGGAAAATGACATGGCTACCCTAAAGCACTCAATATTGGCGAGCTGTAAGTTTATGCCTTTTGTCTTTACTGCACTCATCTGAAGGAAATAAAGTCAACAGCCTGTGATTTTCCCAGGTCCTGCCAAGTTTAATGAAGTTACTGGCTCAGCTGATTGTCCAACTGCCCAAAGACGGCCAGAACATGGTTCTTAATGACTTATATGAACAGATTGCAGATTCTGATGATGTAACTCGTAAGCCCGCTCTAGTTTCATGGCTACAGTCCTTGTCTTACCTCTGTTCCCAAAATAGTAGCAGAAATGCTCCCAAAGGGACAGAACATGACTTGGGTGCTGCTTCTTCTGGGAAGATGGGCACATTAAGCTTGAATAGAGTTCATGCACGACTCTGAGACATTGAGGTTTGACCTTTGTAGGATCCGTATTTAATTTATTAACCAAGTAGGGTAGTTGTCTCTGTATTCTTGATATCCAAATAAACATATCAATCATTGTAAACTTCTACTTATGTTCATTGTAGTAGTTTCATAAACACATACCCGAGGAGTTAACTCATGCAACTCCATAAAAGAAGAATTGGAGCACATAGAGCTGGCAAGATATGACCCAACCCATACGACCCCACTGAATCCGCTTATTATTTGTCTCTGCGGGTCAACCCCAATCAAACCCATGGGATGATCACTCAACCCACGGGTCAGAATCGAGTTACTCATATCAATAAGGGTCTGAACGGGTTGAGTGACTCGACCCACGGGTCCAAACAGGTTGCTATAAAAACAAGACATCAAAAAACCCTAAATCTGACTACACATAACAGAGACTTCACGACTTGCCGTCTCCTGTTGGTTCTCTACAAGTGACGGCTTCCTGCAACCATGACAACCACTACCATCTCCGGCAGAGCTTCTCTCTCCATCAGCCGAGCAGCTTTCCTCACCGCCGGCAGTTCCCTTTTCCGTCGCCGGCAACCTCCATTCCTATTTCTCTCGCTCCTAAATCCAGTCTATCTCTTCTCTAAGATCAGGTATTATGTGTAATCTTGCTCTCTTGTTCATACTATTTTGGTTGGGTTTGTAATAGGTTTTTCGTGATTATTCCTTTTTCTGTTTACGTTTTGGCCTGATGGGTTTGTGTATATGGATTTGATTATTTCAAATAATTAGCACTTGTTTTGTTTTTACTACTTGTTTTTGACATTTCTTATGAACTGAGTATGTACTCATATTTCAGATTTGGGATATGTCGCTTGATTCTTTTGGAAGTAGTTCTCTGTAACTTAATATGTAACAGAATTTTTGAAGTTTGTGAACACTTCAAGATATTTGGTGGTGGCCCAGATTTACCACTGGTTATATCTGCTCAAAATTGTTTGAAATCGTTCTTTAATGGGAGACGTTGCAACAACTTTAAGCATACAACTTTTGAAAGCATATGCTGCCTTCAGAAGGGTGTTGTACCAAGGGAGGATTTACACGAGGAGAACAATGGACCGAAGGTACTGACAGTGGCAGTGATCGGTGCTTTGGCTGCTTTTTCTTGTGATGGAGGTATTAGCAACACTATAGATAAATAGGACAATTAGCAGAATTTGATAAATACAAGTTAGAATAAGGACCACTTGTTTTTTTGTCATGAAAAGCGGTTGGTAATTGGTGGTAGTTTAGTGATTTACCCTCTAGCTCTGTGTGTTACTCGGCTTTTTTTGTTGTTGTGATCAGTAAACTGCAGGAGCCCTTGCATTTCAGAAAGGTTAATAGATTTTGCACCTGAATTCATTGTGAAGGAAGATTTTGACATTATCATTTCTCTCATTCTGTTTTTGTTTCGAATTTTGACGTGCTTGTTGATCCTCTTTGATCTAAGCTGCTGCCTATACATATGTAACCTGAGCTAGTACCAATAAGGCTATAACTGATAGTGTAAAAGGTCACAGCATAACAGTTACGGGAGAAGTATATATATATATCAACAAAGCGCCAGTTCTTTGCTGGTCATGATAAATGACAGTCTTGTGTAAGCTGGTGAATTTGCTTTATAACTCCTTATTGTCCTCGATTTTCATCTCCTATCGAGGTCAGTAAGGTGCAAGAAATGTTGCATTTCTGAAAGGTTCTCAGATTTTGAACCAGACATCATGCACTTTATTTCCAAGCTATATCTTGTCGTAAATATGGCTGAGCATAGAGTCTTTTCATACTTGAGTGTGGATTGCTTGGGACGGAGATAAACTAGAGTCATTATGGTGAAGACTTTAAGCTGGCTTTCGAATAAAAAAATCTTTCCATATCCAGTTTCCATGTTTTTTTTCCTACAAATTGCTCTTGGGACCACGTTCTATGGCTTTGGATACTTTTATTCATGGGCAATGATCAAAGGTTATGAATCTTCTGATGCTCTTTCTTTTTAGTGGTCATCACCTCTGTTGTGAAAACTGGAAAGATCTACTTTCACTGTTGTCTCTGTTCTGAATCATTAAATCAAGTCATGTTTGTGTTGTATCTCTAATTATTTTATGGTGCTACTCTTTGTTGCCCGATGATAACAGCTATTGCAATTGAGGATGTGAGAAGAGAGGTAAAAATATTGCGAGCTTTCACTGGACATAAACAAACTTTGATGCATTTGAGGACAATGATAATGTTTAAAGAGTAATAGAGTAGCTTCAAAATTGCTCTCAATGTACTGCTACTTCTTTGCGAATGCTGAGCTTTAAAGAGAAAAGGCCGAGTCCCTCTTTGTAATCTTCTAGGAAAAGTGGGTCAAAGATGAGTGGTTAGTTGGGAATTTAGTTTTGTCCTTGTTTTTGTTCACAATTGTGTTGTGCACAAGGACAACAGTACTAGTAGATTCAGTTTGCAATATGAATTTAATAGCTTTAGCAATATCCTCATTGAGTACAGTAAATGTGGGGGGGGGGGGGGAGCAAGAGAAAAATAGTGAAAACAATATATTTAATGGGTCTGGTTTTATAGTCTAACCAATTCTTCACCCGACCCTTGTTGACCCAAGTCTGTTTGGGTCAGATCTGGGTTGGACTAATTTCTTATGCAACTCATTTTTGACCCGCAGTTCTGTCCATTGCCACCCCTAGGAGCATATCAACTACTTTGCTGAATGCCTGAGTAATCATTTGCACCTATGGAGTTCCAGGAACAGCAGTGGCCCCTTGATGAACGTCATGCTATATTATTTACAAAAGATAAATTAAGGGTGAGGCTATTTTCGACGTTGTAATTTATTTATTACATAATTCTTTTCGTTAGCCGAAAGTATGTGTACGTGTGATGTTTCTGTTCTAGGAATAACTAATACCTGAAAAACTGCATAGCTCCTAAAAGAAGCTGTTAACTACAACGTAAAGCGAAATAGCTCTTTTACGTCTTTTTTTTTTATTCGTGCACCCTTAATTAGCTTTTTTAATAGTTAACTTCTTGTTGTGAGTTAAGGTATCAGTGACAACCACTTCCAAATAAAAAGCATAAATTAGCCTCCCTAACTATAAACAGGCTCCAACTTGAATGCCTACATAAAGGATCTTTGTTTTCGCTTTCAAGTCCATGATGTTGGTAGAGAGATCAGAAATCCAGTGATAGAAGATCATTAAGGCTTATATTTTAGACAGTACTGTCACGCGTGCAGATAGGGGTCTTACACACTAATTTGAAAGAAGTCCGTATCAGCTAGCTAATGTGGCCACGGACACATATGGAGCCACCACAAAACGTTGCATAGCCCTCTGACAAGTCAGAAGACTTGTAGCAGTCTTGGCCAAGCAACACAAAAGCTGAAGATAACTTAACATGGAACCCCAAAAACTTACTGGCAATGCAGAACCTGGTATGCTCCCGCTCTTCATTGCTCTAGGCTCATTATGTGACCCTAATTTTGCTTTGCACAGGGACCAGGGAGCTGTGAAAATGGTCTAGGCACCGGTACTGGTCTGTCAATTAATGGGGGAGAAGTAACCGGACTTGGGCTCAGTCACGGCAGGGGCTGCCAAAAGTATTTAGGGTTCACCTCTCTCCAGTTGCGCGAGCTTGAACTTCAAGCTCTCATCTACAAGTACATGGTGGCTGGACATCCTGTTCCTTCTCATCTCGTTATTCCCATATGGAAGAGTGTTGCCAGTAATCTCAAGGGTAGGAGGGTGCATCAATATTATTCGACTCGTAAGCTCTAACTCAACTCTTAATTAATTTTCTTTGATACTTTCTCAAAATAGATCGTTTGAACGAAAAAAATACACTAATATCATACTTTGTTCTACTTAACTTATTAAATACGTTCGTCTGATCCCTTTTTAGAGACCTACACTTTTCGAGAAATGTATTGAAAATCATTGTCATTCATAATATGATCCTTATAAGTTGAACTAAGAGCAAATCTACATCTACACATCCTAAAAACGTGAACAAAAATTATTGAAAATGGAGCAAACTTACAAGTACAAATTTGTCCATCAAATTGTTCTCCTTTGAAATAAATCAAGATTTTTTGGAGGGATGGAGGTAATTGTTAAGTTGTCATTTGTTTTAAAAGTTTAAGCTGTTGGAGAATGAACCCAACAAAGTATATCATGTTTTAACATTTCATCTCACTTGCATGTCTCCGATTGCACGTGGAGAGCGAAGCTAAAGTTCACCTCGCCAAGTGCATAAATAATCAGAGTGCAAATTGCAGTACAATAGATGGGGACCAAATTTGTAAACGGAAAGAACAAATTAAAGACCTTATGAGATGAGAGCTTAGATACCATATTAAATTGTCACATCTTCTGAAAATTTAAGCTGCTAGAGAAAAAGTCTAACAATATATATCATGCTTTCACGTGAGTAGTAACTGAGTCATACAGTTTGAATTGATGACATGTTTCACCAATATTCGAGTGAAATATGTAAAATTAGGACTCGTTTAAATTCATAAATATGTAGTTGGTGGTGCATATATTTTCAGTTTTGGGAAGTAGTACATTGAACTGTAGAAGAAACATGGACCCTGAACCAGGGAGGTGCAGGAGAACAGATGGGAATAAATGGAGGTGCAGCAAGGATGCTGTTCCAGATCAAAAGTACTGTGAGAAGCATCTGTACAGAAGCCGTCAGCCTTCAAAAAAGCATGTAGAGCCTAATCTCTCCATTGCTCTCTCGTTAAGTAGCAATAGCAGCAATATATTTCCAGGACTGGGCTTCTCATCAAAGAGTGTTTTTAGTGATGGGGATGCTCAGAAGAACTGATTCTGCTTTGTGATTCTTAGACTTGCTTTAGGAAATACAAGCATTGCCGTAGTTGAAGACTGACTTTACTTAGCGCTACTTTTCCATTGGAGATACTATTTTGTAGAAAGTCACGATCACTTATGAAATAGTCAACGGGTACTTGTTATCCTAGCAAAACTGAAATCTTGTATTTCAGCTGTTTGTTGCTGGCTATATGACTGTAACTTGTGATTCAATTCATGTCTGATTTAAAAAAATAACGCTAGATAATCATAAAACTTGAAATGCAAACAAAACTTAAAGCTTTATGACCTTCTTAATCCTAAAGTTAGAATGTAACTAAGACATTTGGGCTTCTGGGTTGTTGGGGAAAATAGAGGGAGGTGTCCACATCGCTCAGGAATATAAGTACCAAAGCAATGCTATCTAGTAATAGTGTTACATAGTCGTTGGTGAGTAACTCCTTTGGAAGATTTAAACCGACCAATGTCGTTTGCCGCCTCAGAAAACAAGAACAATAATACGTTCTTCTTCTTTCGGGAAATAGACATTGTATTTGAAACAAGTTGAATCATCCCCTTCTAAGTTCCACATTATGCAAGTTATCGAAATTTTGGGTACGAAAATAGTGACTCAATCCCTTGGCCTCACTTGCAAGTTCAAAGAATTACAAACTTTTTTTACTTGGGTGATGCTAAATTTGCAAGCCTTGTTATTAAAATGTTGAAAAATGCTACTAATACATTTTTTAGCAACAAAAAAGTGAATTTGACCTACCCTTCTGGTTGTTCTTCCTTCCGTTCGATCTTGCATTCGCTCATAATCAAATTCATTAAAGTTATTAAGCATATTTAGTGAGTATGACTTGTTGTTATAGAGGTTATATGCTCTTCTTACGATCCGAGTTGCAGCCAAATAGAGGTTAAGTATAATTGAAGTATTAATTAGCTATGTTTCATGTCCTGTCATTTATTCTTATGTGATATGATAATGCTAGAATAGCACAAGGCGTAAGTTAAAGAATTGGGCAACACTAACTCATGAACAAAAGCGTGAGGTGTGTGACAAAATGATGCCACCTCACGAGTATGAGGATGCTATAGTAGCACGAGGCATCGGTCAAAAAACTAACCAAATTTGACTCCCGAACAAGCACGATATTTCACTACTGAAAATGACATGTATAAAGCGATGCTGAAGGAAGCTCGAGGTGGCACCTATTAACAAGCTCGAGAGCTTAGTATAAGTGGCACCTATACTAAGCTCTCGCCTCCGCAAATAAAATTTATCCTCAAATTCCTATAAAATCAGGTTTTTCATACTAATCATATCTGTAAGTTCTTATACCAGCAATAACAACCCCCACAATCCCAAGCTATCAAGAAATAAGTTATAGAGTAAGTAAATTTGAATACAGAGCTACTAATCCTTGCATTTCGTTCCAATTTAAATAACACAACCTTACAGATATTACAATTCATTTTCTTTTCATTTCTTAAACCTTTATGCTCCTTTGCATCCTACATACGCACTTTATAAGGATCTTGGAAAGGGTGAAAACAACAAGGACTGGGCACAAGTTTCCTAAAAACTATGAACAAAACACCATAGGATCAACTTTCAAAAGCACTTATTTTTGCAGTGCACCAACTGGACAGCAACACCACCAACAACTTCCAATATCAACTGTAGGAAATATCTTTTGTGAAGGGACAACTGAGCGACTAATTAGTAACCTAAACCACCAGTAACTTCTGATAACTTCCTGTGCTGATAGGTAGGTCATGCCTATAGGCCATAACACATTATAAACACCTAATAAGAGCCACAACAAGTTTATCGAGAAGCACATTGTTAATATTTTAGAAAATTAGAAGGTTATGTCAAAGTGATCAAGTGATCAAAATAAATCAGTTTTCACATCTAGATTTATCAAGATTTTTGGTGCAAAGCAAGTTTGTGATTTAATATATTTGAGGGTATGATATACACTAAGGAAAGTAACTCACGAGAAAGAAAGGAAGCTCCTTACCTATAAATATATAAACTCCAAAACACAGACCAACTTGTATTCTTGTAAAACTTTCCATCTTAACAACCCCCCCCCCCCCCCCCACGCACCCCCACCCCCAAAAAGTCAAAGCTGCCTCGAAATGATTTGTAGTTTTA
The DNA here is from genome assembly GCA_033070095.1 of Escallonia herrerae. Classification (NCBI taxonomy): domain Eukaryota; kingdom Viridiplantae; phylum Streptophyta; class Magnoliopsida; order Escalloniales; family Escalloniaceae; genus Escallonia; species Escallonia herrerae. The sequence continues at coordinate 28,895 of JAVXUP010002017.1, forward strand.
CATAAAGCACAAGGTGAAAAGGAAGCACGAGATGAAGAGACGTGGAAGAGCCACCTCGAAAGTTCAAATCGTAACATGTTGCGCTAGATTGACAACATGTCACAAGTACAATGATGCCAAAATAGCATGGGGTGTTGGTCAAGAATCAACAGCACAAGCTCTCCGTTGAAGCATAAGGTGGTGTCACGATAGAATAATTCCATCTCATAAGCATGATGATATTAGAATAATATGAGGTGTCAGTCGATGACATTGACTGACGAACACCGACTCACCAACACACAAAAGGTTCCATGGCAGGATGATACCACCTAACAAGCATGACGATGTTAGAACAACACAAGTGTCAGTGCATGAATTAGTTAACACTTACTCACTAACAAGCGCAAGGTGTCACGACAAACTGATGCAACCTCACGAGCACGACGATGCTATAATAACTTGAAATGTTGTCAAAGAAATATAACCAACACTGACTCATGAATAAGATGATCGTCACTTTCGTTGCAAAAAAGTGGCATGCATCAAACAAGCTCGAGGTAGCACTTACTAAAAACTAAAAGGTAAATTACAAAAATAGTCCTTTATCTATTGGGGTATTATGCAATGAGTCTGCTCTTTGTTAAATGTTCTATTATCGTTCATTGTATATTGTTCTGTGACCTTTTTGGTTGTTTTCGTCAATTTTGATTGTTAAGCGATCAAAATGAAGGACAAAATTGTAAATTTGCAATTTGTCACTCACTAACAAGTGCAATGTGTCACTAAAAACTAATGCAACGTCACGAACACGACGATGTTATAGTAATTTGAAATGTTGTCAAAGAAATATAACCAACGCTGACTCACAAACAAGATGATCATCACTTTCGTCACAAAAAAGTGACATGCAACAAACACCCGATGCCCAAGTAAGCTCGAGGTAGCACTTATTAAAAACTAAAAGGTAAATTACAAAAATGGTCCTTTATCTATTGGGGTATTGTGCAACGAGTTTGCTCTTTGTTAAATGTTCGATTGTCATTCATTGTATATCGTTTTGTGACTTTTTGGTCGTTTCCGTCAATTTTGATCGTTAAGCAGTCAAAATGAAGGACAAATTCTAAATTTGCAATTTGTCTTGAAGGAAAAAAAATCATGAACTCAGTGAGTGAATTAAGTGATGTTAACTCAATCAGTGGACTCACGATTCACAACCGATCATCCACGGCTGTCACCACCACCGACTCCATCCTTGTCGCCACCACTCACCTACCACCCCTTTGATTTCCATGACACTAATCCAATTAACCCCCCACTCTGGCCAGATCAAGCCATACATCATCGATCATGATCCATCACCTTTGTGACAAAGTTAAACCACTGCTACAGCTAACTGTATCGATGCACCATAGCTGCTTAATCTCCCCATCTTCTCTACTCTCTAGACAATGCTTGCCCTAGCCACCCTCCACTGCATGTGCAGACCCACCTTCTCTATCAAGGCTGGTGAGGGGATGGGTTTTGAATAATTTATGACGATGGTAGAAGCACCACAATAATTTTTGGGATGGGGGTTGTTGTCGATCTTGCTGCAATAGATACAGGGTGGAGCAGGGTTGGTGTTTGGGGGTTAAACTTAGGAGGAGGTTTGGTGATACAAACCCAAAATGCACATAACCTAGATCTCTCCACCATGGCTCTCCGTCCCTCTCACACGCATACGTCGCACACATAATTTTGAGGTTTTTTGGATCGGGACATGCGGTGGCGGGATCAGAAATTTTGTATAAGGTGGTGTTGACACCAAAAAAATAAATTCTCAATCGATAGGTCATTGCCTTAAGCACTACCACTATTAATAGCCACTATCAATAGTCACTAAAGTGATTGCCATTAAATGGCTTTAATGTTTAGATTATTGCAAGGAGATGATGATGGATTCAAGTTTCAACTTGGAAGTTATTTTCTAATGTTAAATGTGTTTTTGTTGGTAAGGGATAAGGGTAGTTAGTTATTTTCTAAGTGGTGGTAGTTATTTATATTTGGTGATTACTTTTCATGAGGTAGCTATTTTCTAGATTTACTTTGTACTATAAATATTAAATGTAAGACTCATTGTAAGGATGAATCATCATCAATCAAATCATTTTTTGTCTTTCTCTTTCAAAGAGAAGTTTTCCTTCTTTGGAAGGCTCAGGCTTCATAGATTACAAGTTAGATGCCTTCAATTTTTTGGGTGCACTTTCTACAACTTACACTTTCATTTTCACAATTTTCATTCTTCCAAATACTTTGTAGAAGTCCTCATCAAGAGGCCAAAAAGAACCCACTCATTTTAATCAATTGTAATAATTGCCTACAAATTGATTGTGTGTTTGCTATCGAGCACAAACAATGGCACGCCCTGTGGGACAATATAATTCACTGTGTTTGGAAATGTCAACTCAACTCTTTTTAGAGTTGTAGATTTTTCGTGAACTATGCGTGTGTTTAGTGACACATATGAAGTTACTACATCAAATAGCTGAAACTTGCACCCAGAATGATGCAAGTAATTTATGTAAACTTAATGGAGTGAAAAAAATAGCAAAAGAGTTGGATAATGTATCTTTTGTCGAAGAAGGCACAAAGAGTGATATATTTGACCAGAAAATGGTTTCTACACCAAAATAAAGTATAAGTGGTATAGGTAAAGAATATTTTAGCAAGCCTTTTCTGGCTTTCACAACAGAAAGTTCAAGTCCTATTGAGTTTGAGAATTTTGGGTTCAATATCCTAAATATTGGTGAAGACTATATACTTGTGGAAGACATTGATTCCAACGTTTTGATAATTCGGTACCCACATTGTTTATGTGGAATTCACCATGCAATAATCTTGATACTTTGGTTGATTAGAAAGGAACTTTGAAAAAGTTGATTAAGCTAAAAAAAGTGACACTTCTGAAAAATTGTGTTAATATTTTCTTGAGGAGAATTTATTTGGCTTTTGGTTATAAGAATGGCTCTTCACAAGTTCCAAGTATCATTTGCTTGAGCCGGCGGCCAATGTTGAGACCAAAAAAATAAATTCTCAATTGAGTAGGTCATTGGCTTAAGCACTATCGATACCACTATCGATAGTCACTAAAAGTTAACTGTTTGTACTCAAGTAATTGCAATTAAATGGCTTAATGTTCAGATTATTGCAAGGAGATGATGATGGATTCAAGTTTTCTAATGTTAAATGTATTTCTATTGGTAAGGGATAAGGTAGTTAGTTATTTTCCAAGTGGTGAGAATTATTTCTATTTGGTGGTTACTTTTATGTGGTAGTTATTGTAACGCCCCCGAAAATCCGGAGCTCCGCCGCCCCGAACTCCCGGGTCGTTAACTTACCGGATCACATCAAACCTGTCAGATCTGTTCACTAACACATATTCCAAATCATCTAATTCAACATCAACTCAGATTTCTCAAGATACGGGATCATAATTGCTTAGCAGATTACAGCTTAGGTTCTTCGCAATTCAAATTTCCTAAGAACAATTTATCAGTACCGACCCGCGCAGGGTCTTACTATCCAGTGGTGATGGGCTCATCGGAATCTCAGACTCTAAACCCCATTCCCGAGTAGTCTACTGATGATCAAAACCTGCAGAAAGGAATCAAACGAAGGGTGAGCTTTTGAGAGCTCAGTAAGGTCGCACAAGGACTACCAACAGGATTACAAAATGATTCCAAGAATCCAACTGACAAAGATTTCCAGAATACTTCAAACGGTCAAAAATACTCAATGATTCTCAAAATGATCGAAATTTACAGAAACAGATACCAAAATAAACAGTAATACCCATGATGGGTTTCAGAACAATTAATAAAAGATCATCTTCAAAACACAACAGAGTTTTCTCAAGATCTTCAAACGTATACAGATCATCTGAGACAGTTCTTTCCAAAATACACTGAAGGTTTTCCCAAAGAATTTCAACAGAAGTACAGATCATTTCAGATAATACTTTTCAGACATTTCCGAAATAGTCACGGCAATATACAGAACAGAGAAAAATCAAAAATCAACGTTGACCCTGGGCGATTGCAATGCCATTCCGGCACGCTAACAGAATGTACACATGCATGATGTACCAGAATAATTACTAGTCCATTTAGGTACTAGCCTACATTCCATGCAGGATTCAGACCAGCCTTATAACGCCCGCCTCAGAACAGAACAGATAACCCAGGTCAACACAGAAAAATTAACAATATCAATGAGCATTAACATAAGCTCAATCACGGAGATCAATTCAGATTCCAATAACAATAATCATACTGACACAAGTCAGCATTCAGAATTTTCAGAAGAAATCAGATTTTCAGAAGAAATCAGAATTTTCAGAAGAAAAATCACAGATAAACAACAAAACGATTACGAATAATTATCGAGTTTTAAGCACAACAATCCGAAAGAAACGGATACAGACAATTGTCAAATCTGCTCAGCACACAATAATAGGCGAGCATCACAAGATTTCCAAATAATCGATCCAGGTTCAATATTAGGGTTTTCTGGACAAGAACATGCTGATATTAATACATACTTCAAAGTTCGACATTAGTCATAAGTAATTCAAAAGAGTACTTACAAGTACGAGTTATCAAAATAAGGGTTCGGACGGAAGTCCTTACCCAAGGTTCAGATAGAATCCCTTACCTGGATCCGCAGCTAAATTATCCTAACCGGAAGTCTTTAGCTTTAACCTAAACGGAATAATCGAACCATTAGAAACAGCCTACAGAACAAGATTATAACTTAATACGAACTCACACATACTCCCAAAATGAACCTCCCCTCACCGGGTATGTAAAATTACCGAAACACCCCTAGGGTGTAAAATTACCGAAATGCCCCTCACAGACTTAAATTATCCAAACGGCCTTCCCTTAAGTAGAATCATTGAAATAAACCTTCCGTATGTAAATTTATGCCAAAATACCTTTCTTAGGTCAAATTACCAAAATACCCCTTCGGGGTGGCAAATTACCAAAACACCCCCCGTCAGTTACCATAAGCAAGGTCACTAAAATAATCTTACTGTATGTAAATTTACTTCAAAATACCTCTTATAGGTGAAATTACCAAAACACCCCTGGGGGTTTTCGGCACCAGAAAAACCTCAAAAATATCTTAAACCGCTATTTTAAGCATCCCGATGTTATTTCTGGCCTAAAAAGTATTTTATAAAATTTTCGTCCGAAAATCCCGAACCGGTGTCCGGACCGAACGCTAAAAGGCCAGTTTCACAAAAAATACCTATCGGCCTCTGAATGGCCCGAAATTTTAGATAATGAATCATCTCTATAAAATAGGGTTTCCATAAAATTTTCAGGTTAAAATAACTTGGTTTGATATGCTAAATAAATTAATAAAGTTCTTCAATCAGTACCCTAATTTAGGGCCCTTCGCGGACTCCAAAAATTCCCAAAATTTTCCAGAGGGTAGATCTCGTAAAAACATTGGGTGTTACTGTTTTGAGTTTTGTCTAACTTGGACCCTAACTATTTATGAAAATTTGTAGAAAAACCTGCCCAAATAAATTTCCTCTTTAGTGACAATTTCACTTCCTATTCAAATTCACACGCACACACACTAAAACACCTAATTTTCACACAGTCATCATCTTCCCCAGTTTTTCAGCTGAAACAACTTCCTGCCACATTCATCCATCACCCACGAATTCACAAACGCACACACTACTTTCTTTAAACACACAATTACTCACCTAAACACTCATCACCCTTCCTTGATTTCGTGTATACACACACTTACACACAATTCATCAACTCACACTGCCGTGGCCATGAACACACACACACAACCTGCTATAACCAGGAAAACACAGACTAGTCACAAGCACACAACGGAACACACATAGCGTCGTACACTGCCATACACCAACACATCCCAATCCTTCTGTACACGATTCCACTCTTAAACCCACATACCCGAACCACCACAGTCACGACACACACACACACACACACACACACACTGTGACACAGTAATACACATGAACACACACAAAAATTTAACACAGTGACTAGGGTGGAGAGATTACCCTCTTCGAAGGTGTCCTTCAATCTCTCTTTTTTTTCGATTCACCCCTTGCCCGAGCCCTGCTTCCCTCTCTCTATTTTTCTTTCTCTTCTCTGTTTCCTCTTCTATCTCTGTTCTGTTCTTCTCCTTTCCCGAAAGGGAAAGGTTCCCTTTCTTTTCTTTCTTTTTTTTTCTTCTTTAAACTTATCCATTCTTTCTCAATTATCTTCTCTCTCTCTTTTTTTCCTAGCTTAGTCATTAAGCTAGTAGGAGGTGGCACTCCCACAATTTTTCTCAAAATTTCAAATTAACCCCCAAGATTTTCCAAATTTACGAAAATGCCCCCAAATTTTCAAAAATTACATTTTTGCCCCAAAATTCTTTTAAGCTTCCACAAGCTTCTAAGGCTCGAGTATTGCTCAAAATGAGTGACCGTTTATTTTTCAGAGCCCGAATGGTTATTTTAATCTGCTCTCGAAGTTCGGGATATTACAGTTATTTTCTAGATTTACTTTGTTTTAATAATATTAGATGTAAGACTCATAGTAAGGATGAATCATCATCAATCAAATCTTTTGTTGTCTTTCTCTTTGAAACAAGAGTCTTCCTTCTTTGGAAGAGCAAGGCTTCATAGATTAGAAGTTATATGCCTTCGATTTACTTTTGGGTGCACTTTCTAAAATTTACATTTTCATTTTCGCAATTTTCATTCTTCCAAACACTTTGAAGAAGTCCTCATCAAGAGGCCAAAAAGAACCCCACTCATTTTAATCAATTGTAGCAATTGCCTACAAATTGATTGTGTGTTTGCTATCGAGCGCAAACAGGTGGGCATTGAGATTTTAAATGTATCTTGACGTATTCGGTTTAAAACTAAGAAAGATGAAACTTATAATTTTATTTTGAGAAATAAAATTTGCTTTCTGTTTTTGATACTTTTACTTTATTTTGAACGTTACAATCAATAAAGTATCCCTCAAAGGAGTAGAAGTATTATGACAGATCCAAAGAAAAAAATGAAAATAAATTGAAGTATTAGAATTTCTTCATTGTTATGTGATAGAAAGAATTTGTGTATATTGAAAAAGGATCATGACTTCAAAAAAATTATTGAAATATATAAATTTTTAGAGAGGTACCAAAGTAACAAAACCATTAGTATAAGACTCATAGTACAAAGACTACTTCATGCCAAAAAGGTGGAGGTGGGCAAAAACTACTTCATGCTAAAGGCGGAGGACGACACGTGCCCACTGTGTCATCCCCTTCCCCCCACCACTAGTTGTAGTGGTGGCAGAGGTGGTGATGAGGAAGACGATGGTGGTGCATGTTGTGGAGCTTTAGGGATTCGAGTGGGGTCAATGGCCATTTTTGGTTCAAATTGTTTAACGGGCAAAATTGACAAAATGGACCAAAAAGATCGCGAGATCATAAATAACGAATGATAAATTAACAAAATGGACCAAATAGATAGCAAGATTATAAGTAGTGAATGAGATTGAAATATATGATAAATAGCGTCTAAACGCCCTTAACCCCCATAGTTATAGGACCATTTTTTTAATGTAACCAAAAATAAATGCCAAATATTACATAAGCATTAGGTGTCCATTAGCTACTGTTTATATATATATATATATATATATATATATATATATATATATATATATATATATATATATATATATATATATATGGAGCTGATCTGTTGACTGTCCAGGCAACTTCGGCTAAGTTGTCTGCGCGATCCGGCCATTTATCCTTAAAGGACGGACGGTCCAGATCTAGTTTTTAGAAAGAAAAAAAAAACTAATAGTTCGCTACACTGTGTAGTGAACAAAAATTTTGTCCAAAATGCCCCTGCAATCTGGGACAATGTCATCCGTTATACAGTGTAGCGAATGACTTTTTAACCCTGACATGTGTCAACCAAAAATTGTCTACTACATTATGTAGCAAAAGACTTTTGGCTGACACATGTCACATTTATCCCCTCTCCGTCCGCTACACTATCTGGAGGGTGGTGCGTAGATTATCTTTATCCAACCTCTTACCATTCGTCACATTATCCAGGGGAGGGTGCGACAGTCTGTAACTATCTAACTTAACTCGTTTGATAGATAATATAGCGGACGATGTACTTAAATAGTCCAACCCCTAATTTCGAAAGTCTTCTTCCTTTTTCACTATCTTCCCAGTGGCACTATCAAGTAGATCTGTGCATAATCTTTTCAAGAATTCCTTAAATCGTCCAATTAATCATGGAAGTTCAAAAACCAATGCTTTATTTGTGTATAATCTTGAGTTTGTGAGTATTGCGCATGATTTTGATAATGTATTATGTATGTATAGATGTGTGTGTGTGTAGCTCATCTATTGCTCGCGCAGGCAACTTGGTTAAGTTGCCAGCGCCATCTGGTCGTCCATTCGTCACGGATGGACAACCCAGATCTAATTTTTGTATTTTTTTAAAAGTCTGTCAGCTACATTATGTAGCAGACGGTAATTTTGACACATATGCCCCTCATCCACGCAATTGATTATGAAGCTAAAGTGTCCGTTGGCTACATAATATAGCGAATGACATATAAAACAAAAGCACACAGCCCATTCAATCACTTTTATCTGTGTGTGTGTGTGTTTGTGAACTACTATCTCCCTCAAACCCACTTCCATCATCGCAATCTAGAGAAAGGCAAAAGGTATAGCATCGCCGTCCCTGCCATCTTGGCATCCTCGATACTGCGCTGTCTCTCCCCGACAACCCACTTCGATCATCACAAGTATCTTTTGACAGATATTGGAAGTTGTTAATAGCATCACCGACGCCGCTGTCTCAATACCGCCACCGCCTCTAAAAATTGAAAGATTACCAGATAAACTATTTCAAAGATTTTCTTTAGATTTCTTCCAACTAATTCAAAGAAATTCTCCTGATTTCTTCCAACTTCTTTTTTTTAGATTTTTTTTTAATTTAATTGGACATAGATCCAGATGTTGATGTTTGTGGGCAATGGAGGTTCGGATGGTGGTGGTTGGGGGGCGGTAGAGGTTCGGATGATGGGTTTTGGCGTAACAAATGTGGTGGTGGTCAGGTTATTTCTTCCTCTCCCTATGGTGGTGGGTTCATTCAAGGACAATGGTCGCTTGATCATTTGTGGTAGCCATTTTCTGTTTCATGGTGGTGGTGGGTTTTTTTTTTTACTATTATTTCTGTAGATTGAGGGCTGATGTTGGGAGATGATGGTGATGGTCTGAACGGATTTATGGGCATCAACTAGTTTGTGGGATTCCAGGGTAGTTGGCTGGAAACAAGAAGAGCGCACATAATTTGGACTGTCAGCTACATTATGTAGCGAATGAACATGGTATAAAGCACAGAGGGGCAATATGGTAAAAAGTCCCGTCCGTTATATTATGTGACGGATAGACTTAAGGAAAACGTAAAAAAAAAAAAAGATCTGGACTGGCCACAGATTACGTATAGACGGCTAGATCGCACGGGTAACTTAACCCAAGTTCCTCGCATGGTCAATGTTTGATAGAAACTTTCGAACTTGATGTATTTGCATAATTTCAGTTGCAAAAATGGCCTTTAACTCGGACTAGAAGATCCTTCCGTATTGTACGACCAAGTAAACCATATTAGTACATACATTTGGAATGGACAAGTAACATACTTATTTTTTTTGATTATTTTTTAGTTTCATGAACTTTGTATACCTTTTGCTTTACTTAAATACTCTATGTTAATTTGTAGGAAAGAAATACACTTAACACAATAGAAGTAACCAAACAATTTGGAGAGTGGAGGTTGAACAAACACAGCAAATATTGCTGCGTGGATGGGTTTTGGGATTTTTATCTATAACAATATTTTTCAGCAACTTGACCGGACCTTAATATGTGCCCTTGTTGAACGATGGAGAAGTGGAACAAATAAGTTTCACTTCCCTCTTGGAGATATGACAATAACCTTAGAAGATGTAGAGTACATCTTAGGGTTATCTGTGGCAGGACGACCTGTTATTTCTACTAAGGTTTCTGCAACAAATAAGAGAATTGCCCGAGACTTCTTCTGTTCGATACTCGAGAATAAATTTGGGCATGGTGGAATAAAGTTGAGGTGGGTGGTAGAAAGATTTAAGGTTTTGCCGGAAGAACACACAAAGGAGATGCTTGTAATGCACACAAAGGCTTTCCTGTTGTGGGTGATGGGGACAATTCCATTCCTAACGACGACAAAGAACACGATTCACCAGAAATATTTAGCTCTACTGGGTAACCTACAGGAGGTTGGGGAGTATGCTTAGGGTGCAGCCACACTTCCATACTTGTATCGTGTATTGCACAAGAAAACGAGGCCCGATAGCAAAGTTATATGTGTTGTCTCTCATTGTTGCATGTATATCATATCTCCTTTTAATTTAATTTTTAATAATTAGACATTAGTCAATGCACAATAAATTTTGACTGTACAACCCCAATTTGTCTTTGTTCTAAGGTGTGGTCTTATGAACACTTCAATGTCGGCGTACCCCTTCGTAGGAAGGGATCCAGGTAATATGTGGCCATGGTTGTACGTTTGGGAGTACAGTCGAAGGGAGAGCCACTACCCGAGAATAGATGATCCCTATCATAACATTGTATTCTATCGAGGGGAGTTTGACTCAATGTCTCCAGGCCAAATTTGTTGGGCTCGGTGCAAACATTTGGAAGGACGAGTGGCAGAGTCATTCATGTTTACACTTTCTAGGTTGTAACACACTTTATTGATCCATTAGGAGATCGCGAAGTGGCAACTATCAGATCGTGCCATGTGTCATTTTGAGTTCCTACAAGGTTTGCAAGTTGATTCCCCAGACATGAGGATGAATAGGAACCCATCAAGTGTCCCATGGTTCGGGCAGGTGAATGTACTTGAATTTTATGCTGCTGAACTTGGACTGTGGGAATCCTGGCAAGACACGCTGACAGCCATTGTGTCGGAACTCGACCCCTGTGGTCAGTATCGAGCTGTATCTATATTTGGGATGGTACTACCGCATCACTCATAAGAGAATAAACCTAGTGCAGTGGACAAGAGGCAAGAAAAACCAGCCCAGGGGTATAATTGATGAGCGAAGAACATTCAAGCTCGTCAGTTTCCTGTTAACTTTTAATTGAATTTGATCTCATAAGTCTTGCATTCAATTTCATGTAGTGTTTTAAGTTACTTATGATCTAATTGGATGTAGGTTGATGCCTCACTCGCCTTCTTTCAGAAACTGAGTGAGCGTAAGGATCTGCTAGACGCCATGAGATCGGATCTTAGCTCCTATGTTGAGATCTTGGCGCATGGCTGGGGTGATTTTGTGAGGGACTATACGGGACTACCTTCGAACGTGAGCCGGGGAATAGATTATCCCTCATGGCAGCCTTTCCATATGGGCAAGGGCATATGTAATCCCTCGAGGCAAACTTCAAGGGTGAGCGAGGGAATTGGGGGTCCTCCAGAGCGGGAATAGGTGACGCTTAGGGGCAGCCTTCGGGTATAGGAATGGCTCATTGGGATGATGGAAGTCATCTCTCATTTGCTTTGATTAGAGACTCGGACGTTACACTAGGTCCTCAGAGCCAAGTCACACAAGATTTTGACTTCGTGAACTCCAACCTCTCTGAGTCATTAAAGCTCATTCCATGGGCGGAACCTTCCATTTCGGGCCTTGGGATACCGAAGAGTCTCAAGGTCAACAATATCCGATTGATCCCACAGTCGATTCCCCGGTCAATCCCCCTTATCCCAAAGGTGATCCACTGAAGCCACTGAAGCCGGCAAACATGCTTTAGTCCACTAATGATACTTTAGCGAGCCCTCCCCCCCAACTATGCTCAGAAAGTGGTGTGAAATGCCATGCCGTTGATTACTATGTCTCACGGAATAGAATGTCCACCCTCTGCAGGGTCGTTGGTCGGAAGATACGGTGTTGACTGCCTACATGAAGCTTCTGATGCATCGAGAGAGGGGTAGGGCAGATGCATATCCCCTGTGTTTTTATGTTGGACGCGCTTTTTTCATAGAATGCTTTGTGGAGAATGGCAATGATGGAAACTGGTGAGGGGGAAGAAAACATTGATCCATTGGCATCAGCCTAAGGAGCACTGCATTTTTCACGAATACTGCGAATTCGGGGAGCTTCCGTGAGGCGGATATCTTTCTAGTACCCTTTGTAGAGCACTCCCATTGGTATTTGCTTTGCTATGAACCATGGGCTATGGTAATTCCAATCCTCGACAGTCTCCACAACGATATCCCCTTGATACCTTTGAAGGACCTTTTGAAAGAATAATTGGCGGCTAAAGTAAGTTTTGCATTCTTGTGACAATTTTTTTATTTATTAATTTGCTCACTGTAATTCAACTCTCGTAGCTTATGCCATTTTATTCTTCTGTAGGATATGCTTTATGTCATGCTTCACGCTCTCAGGGGACAAAAAGTACAGTCAAGGCCGAATCTCGATATTCGAGTGAAGAAACGTAGGTGCATGCAAAATAATCAGGTTAGGCAGACTGCGGTGTCCTTGTCTTAATGTACATGGACTACATTTGTCGGCCGGGTGCCTCAAGAAGGCCAACTGGAGCCAAAAAGACATAGAAAACTTCAGATATAGGATAGATTAGCAAATTGATCAAGGAAGGCCTAAAGTTAGGCATATTGTAAATCTGGCAACACCAAATGTTGGATGACATTGGACGTATATTTTTACGCAATAAAAAAGCATTTTCAGTATTTCGTGTGTTTATGAAATTTTATGTGTTTATGGTTTTTTGTTTTTGGATGTGGTGCGTTATAATTGAGTGTTACTTTTGAGAATGTTGTGTTGTGGTTGCTTTGAGAATGCTTGAAACATATTGATGGTTGGTTGAAAAATGAAGGAAAAAATGCTTTAAATCTGTCAGTTCAACCGTCCGCCATATATTGTAGCGGACGGTTGAGCAGACTGATTTTTATATTGCCCAATCGTCCGCTAGACTATTTGGGGAATGGTGAAAATGTCCAAAAAAAAAAAATTTAAGTGTTGGATATCAATGTTTTTGCTATGCCGTTCGCTAGACTATTTGGCAGACGATAAAATGCCCGAAATTTTTCTAAAGTGTTGGAGACCAATATTTCTATTTGGTCGTCCACTAGACTAAGTGTTGGAGACTAATGTTTCTGCTAGGCTGTCCACTAGACTATCGAGCAGACGATGAAAATACCTAAAATTTTTCTAAGTGTTTAAGACCAATGTTTCTGCTAGGCGGTCCGCCAGATTATCTAGTGGACGGTGGAAATGCCCGAAATTTGTTTAAGTGTTGAAGACCAATGTTTATACTAGAAAGTCTGCTAGACTATCTGGCAGACAATCAAAATGCCCAAAATTTTTCTAAGTGTTGGATGCCAATGTTTTTGCTAGGCCGTTCACTAGACTATCTAGCGGGCGGTAAACTAGTGTTTGGAGCCCAATGTTTATGCAAAGCTAAATTGGTCACTGCAAGAGTACATTTAATTTTAGACGGTAAAGAAACACAATTCATCAATAGCCTAATGGTAAATTAATATTGATTATGAAGAAACATCTAGAATTATTACAGAATTATTACAAAGTCTATAATTCAAATATAACTTCCACAGACTTGATTATTAATAAAAGATTATTACAAAGTCCGTAGACTAAAGGTCCACTTTATCTTCTTCATCATTATCTTATTCCTCATCTTGCAAACCCCCTGGACCTACCCTCAGTGCCTTGTAATGGTTCAGCTTGTCATGGGTGGTCATTTTATTGCACGATGCACGTTTTTTAAGCTTTTTAGGTTAGGTTGCTTGTTCAATAGAGCTCTTCATCCGCGTAGATCTCTTGCAGCCTTTCGTTTTGCGATATAATTGGATCCAAAAGCCAGATATTATTGTTTCTTTCTCAATCGACTCATCATCTTCTAATCCCTGTGTAGGTTTAGTGTCAATCACATTGCCGACTGAAGCTACTTCAAACTGGTCGACAATGAGATTTTGCTGCTCCGCTAGATCGCAGAGATATTTATATCCAACCAATGTAGCAAAACCCTTTACAGACACACGTATGAACATTATCACCAAAGAATTATACCGTAACGTCTCTGATTCTTCAAAATCAGTATACGGATGCTCTGTAAAGGCAATAGTATCGTGCAACCTGTTTACAACCTTAGTCCACCGCGGCAAGACGTTTTTTTATCGGGGATTGCCTTGATATTATTTTGAGTGAAAAATTACAGAATGTGCCGACGCAACATGCCATGGAACTCAAACTTCTTACAACACACATGTCACCGTAGCTGTTTGTGTGTCATGGATCACCGTATATAGTCTATGCACCTTCTTAGGGACAAGGTCATTCATCAACGAATAAACCTTTTATTCACGTGTATGCTTTTCAACCACCTTATATATACTGTATCGTCTCGATTTTTGCAATTGTATTTGGTACTGCTTGAATATCTCCTTCATATAGACTTTTGCACCATTTGCCTTCAGCGGGGTCTCATGCAACCGACTTTTTTGTTTGTACGTGCTTGTAAAGTCCGCAGTCCTTTCTTTTACAAATATCTGTGAACACTTATGACGAAACTCTTTAAATTCATAGCAGCTGTGTGAAACAAGACTTATGTAGAAATAACTTACGTTTAAGTATCAAATTATAAAAAAATTTAGGCATGAAAATTAATTACAAAAATATAATTTCTTGAACGTAACAAATAAAATTACTTTGATGACTAGACTGATTTAGCACGCCAAATACAATAAACATAATCTCAAAAAAATTATAAAACATCCAAAAAGAGCTTCACTGCTCTACCCATAAGCTTTTGAGGTCACGAACTTACCTTACTTGAGTGAAGCTTAAAACTTGAAAGGAGCTGAAAATGGAGGCAAGTGGAGCTCACGAGGTTGAAGAAGGAAGAAAAGCTGACAATAAGGGCATTTTGGGTATATCTATCCCACCGTCCGCAAGATAATGTAGCGGATGGAGAGGGGACATATGTGACATGTGTTAGCGGACGACTTTTTAGCTGACACATGTTAGGGTCAAAAAGTCATCTGGTACACTATGTAGCAGAAGGGCACTACACCAGATTGCGGGGGCATTTTGGACAAAATTCTTGTCTGCTACACAGTGTAGCAGACGATTATTATTTTAAAAAAGAAAAAAAAAACTAGATTTGGGCCATCCGTCCTTTAAGGATGGATGACCAGAGTAACTTAGCCAAAGTTGCCCACGATGTCAATGGATCAGCTCCCATATAAATTTATATATGATGACGTGCATCTGAAAAATCTGTGTTTCAAGTCATCACCTAATTATTAGAGTTAACTGTAAATAGTTAACTGAAAAATAAAAGAAATCCTAAAATTTACTTTAAGATCATCGATAAAGGTTATATGTTTTACATAACTAGAAGGTGTTAGGTACCTTATCATACACTTAATAGGTCTCTAATTGTTTTTACCTAGTTTTGGTAGTTTTTCTTTGAAGCAAGAACAAAACAAATTTACCTAATTATTGATTTGTACAGAACATATAAGGCCAAGTGATCAACATTACCCGATTGGACTTATCGAAATCAAAACATCATAGTTCCAATTCCAGAGGGGGCGACTTAAATTCTGGTACATAATTTTATGAATATAGTTATGTAACTAGATTCTACAAATCTGAGTATCGAAAAAAAGACTAGTTTTTTTTTTCCAAGGACCAAAAGTGATCCATGGGATGTGATTTACTCTAGCTAAAAAGAAAAAGGTAGAGAGAATTTTTACTTTTCGATCTGGTTTGGCTAATTGTTGGTTTAGACATGTCCATGATACAAGAGCATTTTAGATAACATGCATATGAATATGTTTACGGAGGAGGGGATCACAATAAAATAAACCTCACAGAAACAATACGAGCCTCTGGGGCATTTGCCATGTTTGGGGATGCCTAGGGCTGTTTATATTGAGGCCTAGGAGTCTAGGGCTACCAAAAAGAATAAAGCACAATCGTAGCTGCCACCAGATGAAGTATCTAAAGACACCCTCTACGACTGGCCAGTACACTTTGACAGACAAGGAGTACTTGATGCTAATCAGTATATCAACTGGTACATATTTTCTTGAGATTTTACTTTTAAGCCATTAGTTTAGAAGGAAAGGCCTGCCTTCCATAAAATTGTTGGTAGATTAAACAAAACGGGTCCAGGACACAATTTAATGTAAAGCAGACTACTAGATTCTGACATGGTTTAAGTCTCAAATAAACATATTGACTGTAAGGATAGGATAAACAAAAGGAAATGAAACCCATAAGTAGACTAACTGAACTTGATTTGAACTGGACTGAACTGAGACAAAATCAAAACGAAATACAGCATATAAAAATAGACTAATTGAACTAGATTTGGTTTGGGTGTGACTAGACTGGATTGGATTGAAAGCCTATAAAAATGGGATATGTACGATATTCATGCCATCTTTTTGTGTGCTAAACTTGGATCAAGCTTGTGAATGTTTGGCCTATAAGATTGGATATTAATTTGTCAAATAGTTTGTTTTGTGAGAAATGTGATGCTTTGTTTAGAATTGAAATTGTACAAGTGTGTTTTTTGAACTCCCAATGAGTATGTTTTGTTCCCTTTTTAGAGTGATTTGGAAAGTGTTTTTTTTTTTTAAAACATCATCAGAAATTGCTCTATGGAAAATGTTAGGAACCAGTTTTTGGACCAATCCAAATGTGTGGTTTTGGTCTTGTCATGAGAATATGACCTTAGCGACAAAGGGCTGGCCTCTTTATTTTCAAAAATTGGGTCCGTATATTTATCATATTCATTTTCTATTTTTTACAATGATGATAAAAAAAGATTTTTTTTATGTGTACTTTTACTATTTTCTGTTTTTGTTTTGGATAAAATTACTCAGACAGTGACAAAAAATGAAAACACGTTCGAGGTGTTTTCAGCTTTTCTCACCCAAACTTAACCCATTGTAAGAAAAAGTAGCTGAATTTTTTTTAGTGAAAATGATAAAAGTACAAGAATGTGTTTTCTACTGAATACGAAAATACAAAAAATAAAAACATAAAATGAAGATGGTAAACATACATGCGCAGATCACTACTATCACTTCTGAGAACACTATATTCGTTGGTTATATTATTTGAAAAATTGCTTAATTCGGCTGGGTAAGCTTTTTCGGATTCTTGATTAGGCTTGTAACTCATATTATCTAAGATTTATGGTGGAAGGTGTCGTGGCGCAGTTTGCACGTGAGAAAAAAATGGAAGAGCCGAAAAAATTAGTTACGTGTATAGTATTTGAAGATTTTCGTTTTAACGTCATTTTTTTTTCTTTTTTTGGGAATTCCAAGTTAAATTGTTAGTCAATTGCTTTGAGTAATATTTTGTGAGTAATTAGGTCCGGAAGGCCCTATGAAATGGTGTCAGGGGAGGCGGCGTCCAACTACGCTCAAGCTCTTATGGCCAAAGTGAGCTCGAGCCGTGAAAGTTTGATCAAGAACAAGATGTCTTATATTTCGATGTTCGCAGTGTGTGATTTTGCAAGTTCATTACAAACTAAGAATAGTGGGCGACGTTGATAGCTAGAAATTATGAATGAAGTCACCAAATTTCAAAAAGGTATATATATATATATATATATATATATATATATATATATATATATATATATATATATATATATATAAGCCATGGAAAATTTTCTAAGGATCCAAGATTATTGTGGGAAAGAGAGGTGGACAAAACTTATTTGAATATGCTTATATTACCAATTTTTCACCCGAAAAAGTGGGAATTTTCCACTACAAGAAAACATTTTTTTTTCTAAAATCAAGGTGGACAATATCCACCTTACCATATGTTGGGATACTAAAGTTAAATACACTTTATTACCCAAAAAGTACACGTAAATCTCACTTGAGGATCCCGATGTTCACTTTTTATTATTAAGGATCTGGTGTTTCAATTAGGCTATTAGTAAGTAATTCCGTCCAAATCTTTAACTTTGGAGAAATGACCATCAGGAACAAAATCATGCCCCTTTCCTTCTTCTTCTTCTTCTTCAGCCTACCACATCTCCCGCTCCACACCCCAAGCCCCACCCATCACCACTTCGAGAAGACACCGCCACCATACACCGCCCCTTTTAAACCCATCATTGTCCCATGCACTGTCTCTATCTGGCCACCGTGAAACACACGCAAAATGCAACACACACAGTCATACACCCCCTGCCCCCTCCATCTTTTCACCCCATTGCCCATCACCCACCCCACTCAGCCTGGTGCCCGAGCCCCACTGTGAAGCGTGTGTGCGCACGCGCGCACACACACACATACTCTCTATCTCTCTCTCTCTCTCACACACACACAAATTTATGACAAAACACGTGCGCAGCACGTGGAGGCCATAATAACTTTTAACTTGTTCTATCTCTCTCTTAAATTGTCCAACATTCAACTTCCATGAATGGGTACATTCAACACAATCACCATTCACTTTCAATAATTTCAAACCAAAATTATGCTGATGGATACCAAAATCATAGTTACAATTGCCATACTCATATTCCAATCCTCCAAAATGACCCAAATTCACAGTCAATACCACACCCTCTTGAAACATATCATTCTCTAGCTCTGAACTCAGAGGGGGATGCTAAGTATTATTATAGTTATCTTCTACTCCTCCAAAATGGGCTAAACTCATAGTCACTATTACAATAACATATACAATCATGCACACAAAGATGATCCTTCTCTAAATATGAATTCAGAGAGGTGCTAATGAGTACTGTAGCTCTATTTATGATAATGAGTATTATAGCTCTACTCATCTTCCAATCCTCCAAAATGGGTCATGGACGGACTCCCTTGATATAGATTCTCTGAATATGAATTCAGAGAACAAGCCTCATATATTCCATGACTGCTCAATTCTCCAAGCTACTGAGAAAGCCTTTTATGAGTTGAAAGGGCAGGTAGGTGTGTGACTGTGTGTGTCCCATGTGTGTGTCGTGTGGGGTGTTTGTGTATATGTGTGTGTCACAGTGGCTGGATAGATAGCTGGTGCATAAGGCAGTGTTGGGTTAGGGGGCGTGTGTGACGACGACGTCTTCTCGGAGTGTTGGTGGATGGAGCTTCGGGTGTGCGGTAGGGGAGGTAGGTGGCTTGAATAAGAAGAAGAAGAGGATATGTAGATGATTTTGTCCCTGACTGTTTTGTCTCTAAAGTTAGGGATTTGTACGGAAGTATTTACAAATGGCCTAATTAAAAGTCCAAACCCTTAATTGTAAAAATCGAGCAATTGGGTCATCAAGTGAGATTTTTGCCTACTTTTGAGATACTAAAGTGTATTTAACCCTTAGATATTTATGTACTATTAAGTAACTTGCTTTGATGTTATAAAAGCCATATCTTCTTTTTAGGGTGATCTTGAAGCTTTGTAAAACCAAACATAACAAGATAAGGTGAGTCTTCACAGCTTTGAGCATCACTTTTTCAAGACGCAATCTGCCCACACCACTTTCCAAATTTGGTGCACGAAGTGGGTTTAGCAAATTCTCTCACAGGATATGCTAAAGCCCTACTTTATGGAATATGTCACTAACACTCTTGCAAAAGAATATTGACCAAATAATGCGGGCAAATCCCAAAACTATACACTGAAGTTTACCTTTTGTACAGCTTTGGTACCAAAGTTTGAATCTGCGACAAAAAGTACCCAATTTTGAAAAAGTAAACCAAGTCAGTACCTCGATTGACAGACAACGGATGCCGTTTAAAAGTTTGAGAGGTAGGACCATCAATAACAGAAAAATTTATCTTAAAAATACGTCGATTTTCAAAGACGTACCTAACTTTGAAAAAGCGTACAAAATTGTTACCTAGATTTTTTGTCTTCCTTAATTTAATGAGAACAAAAACTCTCACTCTATCTTTCTCTCTCTCTATGACCAATTTTATACATGTTACATGTCACTCCCATTACCACTATCACCCACCAAAACCACCTGACCACCGCCACTACCACTATCGTCGCCTGATACCACTGCGTGTCACCACCGCCATCACAAAATGAACACCGGCATCCCCATCCCCCAACACCCAACACAGGTGTGGCCACCGCCGTCACAAACCTAACACAGGTGTGGCCACCGCCGTCACAAACCCAACACCAATGCCTCAAACCCAACATCGTCGACCATCACACATTACCAACACCACCGCACACAGTAAGAGGCTTAAAGCAAAATATATAAACCTTGGATGAAATTTGTAAGTGTTTGGTCTCCCTCGCATTCACTCCATTATTAAGGTTCTCCCAAATCCCCAAATTAGCTCAATTAGTACCATTCAAACTCTCCCGGTAACTAAGACACAGATTCTACAGAACTATGTCACCCAAAAGAAGAAGATTATACAGAAATGTCGTGTTTTCATGAGTACCCCAGTTTTTGAAAATTGGTGCTCAGTCAACTAGCAGTGATGATGCCGTTGCGTAGGAGTTATGGTGGTGGTGATGTCAGGTTTTGGTTGTGTTGGGTGCACCACCGACAGCTGGTCTAGGGTCGTGGATGTGAGCATCGACGATAATTGAAGATTGATCTGGATGTCGTTGGTCAGAAACAGTGGTGGTAAACAGGTCGATAATAATGGCACTCACTAGATTAGTGGTAACGGTGGGGCTTTCACAGGTGTGGGAGGTGGCAGTGGTCAGATTGGTGGTGATGGGTCACTGATGTAAGTGGTGGCAATGGCAATACCGATGATGATGGCAGTGGGTTGTTGGTGTGGACAATAAGGATGAAAAGTGATTACGGCGGTGGCTCTAAGATGACTAGGAAACGGTGGCTTATATGGAAGGGGAAGGGGAGATGGAGAGGGAAAGGGGGGAAAAGAGAGAGGGGGAGAGAGAGAGAGTTTAATAATTAATTAAGACATTAATGATTAATTAAGAAAGATGAAAAAAATTGAATTTTTTTAATAATTAATTGAGGAAGATAAAAAAATCAAACGATTAAGATAATGCCATGTGTTTTCGAGATATATTTTTAATGATTGATTAAGTAACAGGTATAAATTGGTTACAGAGAGAGTGTGTGTGTGTGTGTGTTTGTTTTGATTAAATTAAGGAAGACAAAAAAATTGAGGTTTTGATTTGGTATGCTTTTTCAAAGTTAGGTACTTCTTTGAAAATCAGCTTATTTTTTAGATTTTTTTTTGTTATTAACGGTCCTACCCTTTGGACTTTTTAACGGTATCTATGGTCCGTTAGCCAAGGTATTGATTTGGTACGCTTTTTCAAAGTTGGGTATTTATTTGGCGCACCTTCAAACTTGGATATTAAAGCTGTATAAAAGGTAAACTTCAGGGTACAATTTTGGAATTTGTCCAAATAATAGTTAATGATTTTACAAGGCTGCTATAAGTGAATATTGGACTTTCTGCAGCAAGACAATTTACGATAACATCTCAAGAAGATTTTAAAAGAGGTTGAACAAAAGAGTTCGAATATTTTCTAACCCATGTTCCTATGTATCCAAAGCGTGAGGTTTTGTCTCAACGGTTGCGGTCCTTTCAATATATTTTGGTTATGTTAAAAACCGAGTCCTATGTATGTTTGACTCAGATAGGTCTAAGCCTTCACCCATATTTCATTTATCTTACAATTCTTCATCATATAACCTCATTTGGATAAATAAAAAGCGGCTAAATTTGTTTTTACAAGAGAGAGAGAGAGAATCATCACGTCTAAAAAAGGGATGTCTATGTAGTTAAGCTCATTTTTTAGTAAATCACTCCAACTAAGCCGAAGTGAAAACACTTGTGAGTCATGCTATGGTGCATTCTCATGGTTTAGAATGCACCATACATTCCTGTCAATTTTTCTACAAAATTAGCCAAAATGATTACCAAATACTCAATAATTACTACCAATAATAATCAAACATAATGATTTTATAAACCATCTATAATTTGTAAAACCATGAATAATTTTGTTCGACCTACGATGTGACACATCTTTGCTCATTTTATGAATGATAAAATCACTAAAGCTTAGGGGGTACTTATAATTAACCATATTGAGTTTTCAAATTTTACATGTCAGAATAGAATTTTAAAGATTCGTAACATACCCTTCTGCTATAACATCATTCGTATTTCTTTCGTTTTTTTACTCATGTCGGCATATTGTATTTTCTTACAAACATATGTATCTTGCCAACAAGGGTTGGTTCAGCGGTCCCCAGGATCCCAATCCAGGTTTCTTACCTGGGTTCGAATCCTGCTCGCCGCACTTGTTGGTGACAAACTTACGTCCTCGCCCTGCATGTGCTCCACACACGGGTCCTTATGCGCTTCGGCTCCTATATAGGTGCGGGAATCGAGGACTCAGATGTATGTGGTGGCCTTGTAGGTCCCCGAGACACAATACTCCCTGCCGGTTGGATCAGAGCCTTACGGTCCAGCCTTTTGTTCAATCAAAAAAAATGTATCTTTTTTTTCTCTCTTATTCTCTTCTTTTCTCTGCTATTTGTGTGTCGAGAAACACGCATAGCCAATCACCATGCACCATAACTACCATATCATCCACGACGAACCACCATGGCACCACTTAACCTCTCCTTTCATCACTCAGAGCACCACCACTATAATCACCATAACCAACCACCATGGCACCACCATGACATCACCGAACACCACCAACCACCCTTGCCATCACCCAATTGCCAATCACACCTCTACTAGCAACAATCGTTAAATAATCATGATGGCCCAATCTGCGACACAAACACATGATAGAGTG
Organism: Escallonia herrerae; assembly: GCA_033070095.1. Lineage (NCBI taxonomy): Eukaryota > Viridiplantae > Streptophyta > Magnoliopsida > Escalloniales > Escalloniaceae > Escallonia > Escallonia herrerae. The sequence continues at coordinate 51,814 of JAVXUP010002017.1, forward strand.
CAGCGTGCTTGCATATCTTTATGTGTGCGTGCGTGCGTGCGTGCGTGCGTATTGTCAATTTACGTGTGTGAGTGTGTTGCCATTCGCCACTGATTTCCTTCTAACAGCGGTAATGGCGCCATCGCCGCTGTGACGTCCCTCTTCCTCGCCTCTCTCTCTCTCCCTCAAGTACGGATCTGCAAATAGCACACACTACACATACAATACATCTGAGCATGTGAGTGTGCATAGATCATTGTGTGTGCATGTGTGGCAGATTTGCGTGTGTGATTCTGGGTCTAAAATGGTGAACATATATGGTGCCTATTGGTGGTGGTGGTATTTATCGTAGAGCAGAAGAGTGCGCGGAGGGCTAAAGGGGAAGATGAGGGCTTGACTTGAGGTCGGGCTAAGGGGGTAGTTGAGGTTGTGGCCCTAGTGGGTGGTGGTGGAGGGGAATGAGAGGGAGGAAGGGGAAGGAGGGGTGGGGGAAGGGTAGTCGAGCTCGGGGAAGAAGATGAATAATGAAGAAGAGTAGGGGCAGTTGAGGTGAACCGTGACGACGGTACTGCAGACGACTAATGTTTGGGCCACAAAAGCTTTTGAAAAGAAAGGAGAGTCGAGTCAAGGGGTGGCGGTGAATGAAGAATAGGGTTGGGGAGCATGAAAGTCTATTCCGTTAGAAGGATGTAGAGGAAAGAAAAAGTGGCATGTGAAATGCAAATTCGAAGCAAACAAAGGGGTAAACAAGTCATTACCTCCATCTGTAAATCATCTGGTCAAAAGACATATATGAAGTTTTCTATAATTGTTGAACAGAAGTTTAATTGCCCTGCCTCAACGAATTTGCTGATATTATCTTAAATTTTGATAATTCCACAGGAAAATCTGTAGTATATATAAAGAGAATACCTTTTTTAGTATAACATCTCTTTTGGTGTTATATAATTACTTATCTCAAATAGTGACACTTGACATTTTAAGAAATTTTTTAAAAAGTGACACAAATAAATATTTTACATAGTAAATAACTACCGAAAATAATATGTTTGGCTTTTACAATTTAAAATTTATTTTATAGAATGGTGACAATTATATATGTCATGCTAAATTTTTTTAAAAGTTTCAGACTATAAAGTTTATTTTTCAACATGCATCATTATGCCATGGTAATTAATCACTTAATAAAGATATGTTTGGTCTCTAAAATTTGAAATTCATTCAAAAAAATATAATTAAATACCCATAAAAATAAAATTAAGCTCGATATTACAAAAAATATTGCATGTTAATCTTATGTTTGCACAGGCATCATATATGCCGCGATAACTAGTGTATATCTATACCTCTATGCTATATATGAAGCTAATGATCTTTTCAGTGTAACACTTTTTTTGGTGTTGTATAACTACTAATTTAAAATGATGACACTTGACACTAAGAAAAAAATTATTGAAAATGACACTAAACAAAAATAAAAATTCTTTAAAAAATGACACAAAACAAAAATATTATTAAATGATAAATAACTACGTTGAGTGCATGTTTGGTTTTTCACATTTTAAAACACTTATGTATCATCCTTGATTTTTTAACAAAATCTAATTTAACCACTTTAGTTTTGCACGCGCATCGCGGTGTCATAAAAATTAGATTACTTTTACGAATATAACAATAAATATTTAGACGTTGTTCCCAACCTATTCTGGTCATACCCAAGGGACCATTAGGGGTCCCATTTCACGCGAACATGTCAACATTGTCAACAATTGCGCACGAAGCGAGAAACACATGTCATTACTACATGTTACATTCATCATCTTGTTATGACAGGAACACTCAGCTTACATCCCATCTTCAGGACACCCGACAAATGCCCCCGACACCAAGTATGGCTTCGCAACGTTCATCTCCGCACCACTTTCATAACACGTGCCCCGGTACCAAGTATTTCTCCGCGACGTTCGTTTGCCACGCTCATGCGCCATTCTCATGACATGTGCTCCGGCACCAAGTATTGTCTCCGCGACGTTCGTTGCCAAGCCAATGCGTCATTCTCATGACATGTGCTTTGGCACCAAGTATTGCTCCGCGACGTTCGTCTCCGCGACGTTCATCTCCGTGCCCATCGCCACTTCCATGATATGTGCCCCAGCACCAAGTATTGTCTCCGCGACGTTCGTCGCCGCGCCCATGTGCCATTCTCATGACATGTGCCCCGGTACCAAGTATTGTTCCGCGACGTTCGTCGCTGCGCCCTTGCGCCATTCTCATGATACGTGCCCCTGGCACCAAGTATTGCTCCGCGACATTCGTCGCCGCCCATGCGCTATTTCCATGACATGTGCCCCGACACCAAGTATTGTCTCTGCGACGTTCGTCGCCGCGCCCATGCGCCGTTCTCATGACATGTGCCCTGGCACCAAGTATTGTTCCGCGACGTTCGTCGCCGCACTTGTGCGCCATTCTCATGATACATGCCCCCAGCACCAAATGTTGTCTCCACGACGCTCGTCGCTGTGCCCGTGCGCTATCTCCATGACATGTGCCCCCGGCACCATACGCACTATGTGGCGCTCATGCGCTGCGTCATCTCCATGACATGTGCCCCCGGGCTCCTTGTCACACTACAGTGCCCTCGGCACCATACGCATTCTGTAGCGCCCATGTGCCGCGCCACTAACACAGACGTGCCCCCGACACCTTATTCACTCAGCCACGCCCATGCGTCGCGCCGCTGATATAGCCCTGCCTTGAGGCTTTCTGTCACAATATCATGCCCCTGGGCACCATACACACTTCACTGCGCCTATGTCCCATCTCCATGACACGTGCCCCGGCACCTTACTCACTCGTCGCGCCCATGCACTGCGCCACTAACACAGTCGTGCCCCTTGGCTCTTTGTCAACTACCATGCTCCTTGCATCGGTCCATCCTTTCACCACACCATGCGCACCTTGCCTTGGTCGTGGAACATGCTTCGACTCACTCTCCGGAGTGTGCAACATCCTGCGGGGATATGCGACTCCTCCGGGACACTATCTCCGCCAGAGAGCTCTTCAACTCCCTTTTCGCTAGGTAGACGGCTCCTTCGGGATGCTACCTCGGCCAGTCAGGTAGACGGCTCCTCTGGGATGCTACCTTGACCCGTTCTAAGTGCTCTAGCACAAAGACTTACCGCGGGGATAGGCGACTCCTCCGGAACACTATCTTTGCCAGAGAGCTCTTCAACTCCCCTTTCACCAGGTAGACGGTTCCTCTAGGATGCTACCTTGGCCAGTCGTGTAGATGGCTCCTCCAGGATGCTACCTTGATGCGCTCCGAGTGTTCTGGCACAAGGACTCACCGAGGGGATAGGAAACTCCTCTGGGACACTATCTCTGCTAGGGAGCTCTTCAATTCCCTTTCAGGCCAGGTAGACGGGGATGCTCCTCGGCCGGCCAGGTAGATGGGGATGCTACCTCGGCCTACGGAATAGGCGACTCCTCCGAGACACTATCTCCGTCAGGGAGCTTCTTCAACTCCCCTTCCGCTAGGTAGACGGCTCCTCCTGGATGCTACTTGGCCCGTCGGGTAGACTGCTCCTTTGGGATGCTACCTTGATGCGCTCCGAGTGCTCTGGCATAAGGACTCACCTGCGGGATAGGCGACTCCTCCGGGACACTATCTTCATCAAGGTGTCTCCGGCACGAGGGGCTTGCATCGGCACCCCTATGGACTATGACCCCCGCGCCGCTCCGAGACGGGAGCAGGTCTTCGAAAGGCATCGCACCTAGTCCGCCTAGCAGTTGGGCGTCGGGTCTTCCCCACCACTGCCAGGCTTGTGGGACTCTGCAAGGGTTTAGATTGGAGGCTAGATCAAGGGGGTTCTTTGGCCACACCGACGTTGTGAGAGCCATTTTTTCCAGACAGACAGAGGGACGTTGTTCGGGGCAGGCCGGGTGAATATGCGATTCGACAGTCCGTGGAGCACCGACAGCTGTGGACCCCTCGATGACGTGTCACTCCCGAGGAGCGCCACGTGTTGCGTAATGACATCATCATCTCAACCTCTATAAATAGAGGTCTTGAGAATTCATTAAGAGGTTGGCATTTTTAGAACACTTTCACTTTCTCATTCTAGAATCCTAGAGATAGAAACATACAGGACCCTGACTCTGGACATAAGCATCGGACTGCGACCGTCGTCATGTGTTCACCCTGTGCCATCGCCCTCGTAGCACTGTCACCCTGAGGCTCTGTCTGGAAAGCCCTTGATCTCTGCCCTTGTTCCGCCCTTGCTGTGTCCCACATCAGCGCACTTGGCATCTGACTCGGACTGCATTCCTTGTGGCACCTCCACGTTGACTGTGAACCCATTTTCCTCGGCATCAGACATGATATTTGATTAATTTTAATCAAGTTCGTATTATTACTTTATGGGTTAATCACAGTAATGTTCCTGAGATTATATTGAAATTACAGTCAAGGACATTAAATTTTAAAAAGTAACATACCGTGACAATTTTTTTTAAAAAATGTATCAGCTATGTCCATCCATCCCAGAACCATTAAAAAATAATACACTTATGCTGATGTAGTCAATATTTATTTCTAAAATGCTAATACTAGCCTTAATATACACTATACAATTTAAAATCCTAATTTACAAATTATGGTTTCAACCACCACCCCAACCTTCTCAAACTCCGCGAGGTCATGGCCATGAAGAACAAAATATACATCGTCAAGCTAAAACTCTCCCGTAACCGACGCTTCACGGAAAGCACTTCCTGCTGCTACTTTTAGCAACTCGTGTCCACCCTCAGCTTCCGCCATAATTACGACATCGCCCATTGCTACGTGAAACCACAAAATTTACTACTAGACCACGTTGTAAACCTAAAGGTTGCCGATTTTGGCCTCTCCACCTTGCCGGAATAGCTCAAAAATGGCATGTGGAACTCCGTTGTATACGGCGCTGGAGGTGGTTTACAAAAGAGGATACGATGGGGCAACGACAGATGCATGGTCTTGTGGGGTAATTTTGTCGTCCTTTTGGCCGAATTCTTACCGTTTGACGATAGTAACTTGCCGAACATGTACCGTAAGTTTCACTGGTGGGAGTTTCAGTTCCTAGAGTGATTGTCAAAGCCAACCCCTCTCCCTCTGCGCTGATGCCACCATCGATCCACGCCACTATAGCCCATTGTCGATAACCGCAAACATGGCCACCACCCCTTCTTAAAGGTCAAACCCCAGACCTACCACTACCCACGCTATCGCCCCCTCCATCCCCCCACCCCGCTGCATCATTAATTCTCTAATTTAATATCTGTTTAGTTGGGTTGTGGTGTTGAGGTGCAATGGGGGTCACGCAGTGGCTCATAACAGTACATCATGGCAGTGGCTCACGGTTGATGATGGTGGCACGATGCATGAAAATAAAAGGGAGGGAGATGGATGGTATTTCAAAAAATTTCTTTCAAAGTTAGGGGAATCAAGTATTTTCGTCAAATTCGTTATGTATCTCCGGTTCTGTTTTATCAACAGTTATAAGTGTAATTTCTTCATGAACACGCCTAAATTATCTTTTCATAAGAGTCACCGTGGTATGCACGATGCGTGTGCAAAAATGAAATTAATAGTATAAATTTTGTTATAAAAAGAATCACGTATACGTGTTTATTGTTATATTTAGTAAAATGAATCTTAAATTGCAGAAAATAAATTAGTCATATGTGTCCAAACAAGTTAGAAAAATATTATTATCCTATCAAATTTGACCGTTGAATTTAATTTTATTTTAACTCTATTTTTTGATAAATTTTAATTTGTGAAAACCAAACATAATTTTATGAGTAGTTACTTTTAAGTAAAAATTTTTATTTTACGTCACTTTTAAGATTTTTTTTTTAAAATACAGATCGGTAAAATGCGTTACACCAAATCATATTTTCCTTTAACACCTAGCATAGATGCCACGCGCATGTGTCGCATGATGACTGGCGAGAGTAATACGAGTGGCACGATGACAGGCAAGAGTAATACGAATAGACGGTGTATGTATAACCGCGAACATGTCCTAAACTCACCGTACGTTTGTTGTTCGTTTCCTCTCAAAAGAGAAACGTGAGACGGAGAAGCCGAAAAGATGGTCGCCCGGAAGTTCCTAGTCCGGCACGAAGATTCCGAATTCGACGTAGACTACGACACCGACGACGGCTTCGAAGTCTCTTTCTCTCTCAGACACCTCACCTTTCACTCTGTGCCAATCAAATCAAAGCAAAACACACTACTAATCAGTCTTTGTTCCTCAATCCTCCATTTTCAGGTCCTCAAATTCCAGCTCTTCTCTCTCACCTCAATCCCCCCTGACGAACAGAAGGTCCATTTCCCCTCTGTATGTGTGTGTTTTCACTTTCAAGTGTGTGTAAAAATATGTTATTTATCGTGTATTGATTAGGTGCTTGGAGGTGATGGCGATCGAGTTCTTTCGGACGACTCTGATCTCGCCTCGATCACCAATAAGCTCCGTTTGGTATCGATCAACGAAGAGGAAAGAGAAGGCGAACCGGTGAGTCACTCTGACGAGTTGGCGAGATCGGATGAGGAGCTGGCTCGGATGTTGCAGGTTAGTGAGAAGAATTTGGTTTTTGGCTCTGGTTGTTTAGGTTATTTATTGGGTTGTTTTGGGTAGCCTTATTCTCAATTCCATAGCTGCTAATGTCATTCTCTGCATTGCTGTTAAGAATTGTACATTGGACGATCATGCACATAAAACTCTGGTAAAGGGAGTGCCTTTAGCTATTACGCTGTGCCAATAGGGCCACCCTTTTGTGTTTACTTTTTCTGAAGTTAATGTTGTTTGAAGGCAGAAGAAGAAGCACTGATGTTTCAGCAGTATGTGGCTAACGAAAATAGCGGAGTGATAGAGAAGAGGATACGGCCTTATGTCGATCAGGTCTTAAAGGTAATTGTCAAACTGATGTCTGCCTCCTTTTGTCATTTGAAATGTTGTGATTTTTACAGTGGATGATGTACACGTAACGTCAATCAGGCCTAAAGGTAGCTGTCAGACTGATGTCTGCCTCCTTTTGTTATTTGAAATGTTGTAATTGTTACATATGGGATAATGGTACACCTTATGTCAATCAGGCCCTAAAGGTAATTGTCACACTGATGTCTGCCTCCTTTTGTTATTTGAAGTGTTGTATTGTTACACATTGGATATCGTACACCTTAGCCGATGGCTAGTGATTGATACACATCGGATAATGGTAAACTTCAGCCGTGGTGCAAGATATTGATGGAGGAAAGTGATAGAGCCTATCTCTAAGGATGTTGTGATGGGTATGAACTCTATAGAGGTCATGCTCAAGAAGGGGTTTCAACATTTGTAGTAGCTAAACTATCACTGGCTTTTAGTAACGGGATCTCAATTTTAAAATTTTTCGAAGTAGGACCTAAAATTACCAAATGCATACATGAAGACTTCCATCCTAATTGACTTAACTGAACCTTATATCGTTGGTGCTATTGTCTTTTGCAACAATTTCATGGGATTGGGACAGTCCTTTACTACGAGCAAACATTTCATACAACCTTGTTACTACGTCATCAATGCTTACATGGTATCACGCCCCAACAGACTAGCTAAAAAAAGCTACCTTGTCACCATCTACGCCACCATCAAATTGCAAAATAAACATCTACAATGATATTTTACAATGAGATCATCGACGTCAATGTCTCCCAAAAACACCGTCGGATCTCAAAGGTTAACAGGTCAAAGTATTGTCTCCATTCATGTTGCCAACGATAAATTCGCAGTGCCGGAAATATCGGCCATTATTTTATTGTTGTCCTTCGTAAATGCCGGATCAGGACCGGAGAAAGGTCATAGAGAAACTCCATGGTTGTCGTCTACCTATTCGCCCTGACGGGAGATAAACTATTCCCCCCTTTATGATCTTTGTTCTCCTTTAGGTTTTAACTATCATACCCTTTCTCCCGGACCACCAACTGTAGCCAGTAAAACCTCGCACTCCTCGATGAACTTTCACCTCCGACATTAAACCTCCGATCAATCATCCATCTATAAAATAAAAAAAATGCCATCCTCATCCTTTATTCATGTCAACTCGTCAATCTCACTTTGGCACCACCAACAATACCACTTCTATCTTCCTCCCATCTAGCTCCGACTTTTTGTGCTTCCTTTCCCAAACTCTCCGATCCTCTACCTAGTCGAGTGTAACTTGTGATGATTTAAAGAATGTGATGATGTTCAATTTGTAGTTAAAGCTACTGCTAATTGTCACAACCCACCTAAGTTTTAGAAGTTTTTCCACGCAGGCAGTTACTGGGATGACACACGTGTGCTTACGAGGACACTTGCATTGAAGGTCTCCAGAATGTTATTAGATTATCTTGTAAAAGAATAATCTAGTAGAATAATCTAAAGAGGTAGGGAAGCTTAGAGAATTCTAGGGAGAATTCTAGTTTAGTAATGATTGTTGTTAGATACGATTGATCACCACCATTGAGGAGGTGGATTAGTATAATTAGGGAGCAGGAGTTCAAGCTGTAATCATCCATCAGAGATTCATTAATTTTCAGTCTCATATATTCATCTTTATTCCCCTTCACTCAATTTTGTAGTGTGTGTTTGTGTAACTGCCTAAAGGCTCGAGCGAGGAGTGCGTGGCTGACAGACCTAGTGCTGAGGCAAAAAGGGATGGGCGTGGGACTTGTCGAGACGTGCAAGTAGGAGAGCAAGGCTGACTTAGGCATCCGTGGGGGTGAATCGGCTTAGTGCCGCACAGTTGGGGCAGAGTTGTTCTCGTTGAACTCTAGTGCCATGATAGGTAGTATAAGAGCAATTGTTTCTTGGAGAGGTTGTGACGTAAAGATGGCGAAAGAGGGTTATGCATCGGAGGTGCCAAAGAAGGGTAGCAAGGACACGTAGGCAATTGCAGGCATCAATGCCTTGGTTACTCAATTGCAAGTCACTGTGGAGGAACAATGTTGTTCTGTGAAGAGCTCTTTAGCTAAGTTCGAGAAGAAGCTCGGAACACCAACATGAGCTAGACGATGTGTTCGGTCTCTTCCAAAAGTTCTGGAATGCCTTCCAAGGAAGACGAGATTCCAGATTTGGGGGAGCGGATTGAAACACTTGAGAAGGACGTCGAGGTAAAATCAAATGTTGACAACGCCTCTCTTTGATGTCTTTGGCATGGAGAGGGAGAAAAGAGAAGCACTAGATAAGGAAGTGGCAGAACTATGTGATGTGTTGAAGCTGTGGAAAATCACCCTACCGACAATACTGGGAGTGGCACGGGCCTACAAGCTTGAAATAAGGTGAGGACTACGAATGTGAAACCTATGGCAGCGGGAGAGATGCATGTGCTCTAGAGTACTTTGTGTGGGGAATGGAGCGTTACTTTGCGGCGCTCAAAATGGAGAACGAGGACGATATATTCCAACTTGCTGCACTGTACGTGAAGGACACGGCAGTGCTTTGATGGAGGTGTTGGAGTGTCGACAATGAGAGGTGCGTGCAAGATTGATAATTGGGAGGACTTCAAGAAGAAGTTGAAGAAGCAATTCTATCCTGAGAACGTTGAGTTCCAGGCATATTGCAAGCTAAGGAGGTTGAGTCACACAGGTTCATTGCTGGGATATGTAAGGAGTACTCAGCAACCATTCTTAAGCTCCTGACATGGCCGACAGGGAGGCAGTATGCTGGGTCATAGATGGATTCGAACCATGGACAGCACAAGAGCTTCAACATCGTGGGATGGAGGACTTCGCATATGTGCTTGCAGTGGCTAAGAAGATAGTCGAGTTCAAGACGGAGGAACACTCCAAGAGTTTAAGGCGGGGCCGAGACAAGAGTCCCAGGAAGGATCATGGCAATGCTGGGGGAGATCACAAATGCCACAAGAAAGGATCAAGCGGGGAGTCGAGCGACAATGAGGGGAGGCATTGTCACGAAGGGTAGAAGCACCACCAGGGACATATGCCTGCTAGTTCGAAGCAGAAAATGGGTGTTTCTTATGCGATTCACCTCACCTTGCTCGACATTGTCCAGAAAAGAAGGAAATGAGTGCCATTGTGAAGTCCAAGATGAAGGCGACAAAGAACTTCTCAGACAGGGAGGATGGAGAGTTGGGGGCACTTCAAGTGTTCTCTCTTCATAAAAGAGGGTGGACTTGCTTGATACATTCTCGGAGATAGTGAAGACACTAGCATCTATAGCCAAGACGATGGTGGCAGGTTATAGTGTGCCTATGGGAAAATGGTCACTACCATTTTTCATGGCCAAAATTAATGGGAGGAGCATTGAAGAACTTGTTGAAACAGGTACCAATGCGAATCTCAAGGGTCTAGGAGGGGTGAAGCAACATGGGCTTGCCCGTTGTTGCAGACGAGGCTATGATCAAGCTGTGAACTCTGGGGCGAAACGGGGTCATAGCATGGTGGAGGACACTGACATCCAGTTTGGGGATGGGAAGGGCAAGGCAACTTTCATCGTGGCAGATGTCGACCACCATGACATGATGCTTGGAATGGACTTCATGAGAGAGGCTTGTGCCATTCCGATGTTCCTGGCTAGTGTCATGTACTTGTTGAGTGGGGAGCGCCCAACACTTGTCCTATCTAAAAGGTGGGAGCCCTGAAGCTCATCAAGGGTCAGAGCAAGGATGGGCAACGTGCAGTAGTTGCCAACTTTTTACACGGTTCAAGTGCTCAAGATAGTCAATCATATGCAGCTGTTGTGAAGGAAAGGCGTGACGAGTGCGCCATGGGATTTGGTGTGTGAGAATGACAGTATCTGTGCAAGTTTTGGAGATTTTTCCACATAGGCGCTTATCGGGATAACACGCGTGCGCTTATGAGGACACTTGCATGGAAGGTCACTGGAATGTTCTCGGATCATCTTGTCTATTCTTGTAAAGGAATATTCTAGTAGATAACCTAGAGAGGTAGGGAAACATAGAGAATTTTAGAATAGCATTGATAGCCGTTTGATAGGATTGATCACTTTTTACCATCCATTAATGAGGTGCAGTAGTATAAATAGAGAGTAGGACCAGTTATATTAATCCACCACAGATTCATCAATATTCAATCCCATATATTCTCCCTTATTTCCCTTCTGCCAACTTTGCCATAGTGTGAGTGTACAAGTGCCCAAAGGCTCAAGTGCCAAGCGAGTGGCCGACACATCTAGTGTGGGGGCAAAATGGGATTGGCGTGATTGGCGTGGTGCTTGCCGAGATGTGCTTAGGCATCCACGGGTGTGGATTGCCTAAGTGCCGCATGGTCAGGGGGTAGAATTGGGCTCGTGAAACTCTAAGGCCATTACATGGTGCCAAGATTAGGCGGTCGAGGGGCTGCCATCGAAGGGTGGTAACGCATAACTGTTGGCATCACCATCACCAAGAACTCAACCAAAACCTAGATCTGAACCCTTGCACAACCCTACCGCCTCAACTTTACTGCAGTTGATCACTTCAAAAGTAAAATAAGATTTATTTTATTTGGTACAATTAGGTTTTTTAGCAACTAGATTTCTAGAGAAGCCCTACTTTCTTAATCAGCGATACAGTGGTGACGGACTTAAGCTGGCAAGCTTTTTGGTGTGATGGTGGCTGATTGGATAACGGACACGGTGGGCTGTTGATGGGTTGTGAGGATTGATCCAGAACCCTAACCAGTTCTATTGAGTGAAGAAGAAGATTAGAATAATTTGGGGTATTAGACTCAAGAGACAAAGAATATAAAAGCAAACGGTGAACCCTTATAAATAAGGTAGCATCCATGTCATCAAATGAAATGATGTGGAAAGATGTTTTTGGTTTCTTGTTAGGAGACATTAATACTCCTACTTTAACATCTCAGTTCAGAGGAAATGGAAGTCAGTCCTTTTAGGGTGTGCTTTTGGCAAGTTTAGGTCGTACTTTGAAATTTTTGAGATTGAGGTCCTGGTACTAAAATGCCATGATAGTTGAGGTCCTATTAATATTAAATACCCTAGCAAGAAATGAGTTTTGTATTCTTCTATGCATAACTGGTTTTTCTTTTTAAAATTTTTAAAAAATTTTGGTTGTTATACATGTTTGTGTGCATATACATTTATGATATGTTTGGATGAGGTAATTGAACTGAGGATGTGACCTTTATAGAGGATTTCTAAGTACATTGCACAAAGTCCCTTGTTTGGATTGAAATAAGATGGATTTAATAAATTCTAGGAGGCATTTGAAAAGAGGATTTGGTGTGCTTCAATCCCCTCTAGAAATAACTAGTCCTGACTAGTTTTTTGTCAAATCTCTTCCACAAATGTAGCTGCATTTTTAGGAGAAAGTGACTCTCCATAATTTTAGCCAACTTTTTCCCTAAAAAAGGAGACTCTGGATTTTGAAATGCAAGGTACTTCATACAAACACATTCTTAAGAATTTTTCCATCTTAGTTAAACAGTGTTGGTGTTTCTAATTGTTGTGCCGTAGTATGAAGACCCGCATCGCCAGGAGGCAGCTCGGAAGACCGTTCCTGTGGAAAAGGTTGAGGAGAAAGCGTTGGTTGCTCTGGCCAAGGTTAGAGCTTTGGCCCATGTTTTCCCTCCTGTTGAAAAGATACTTGTTTATTGTTCATTAGAAGTGGAAGTGCCCTACCTACACACATTTGTGGTGAAATGATTGTGTGCTCGTGAACTAAGTTGTCTGCTTGGACTTGATGTGGACTAAATAAGTTAGATGATGGTCTTTAATATTTTTACAATTGTGAGATTTTACAGAGCATTCCTGTCCATTAGCCCATTAGAAAACTGAAGCATGGGAATGGGATTACGACTTACTGTGGCAATTCTAGCCTAATCCCTTATTCCCCTCACTGTGTTAGACTGTACTGTCATCCAACACTCTGGGAAATTTGATGTAATGTGCCTAGGACTAGATATGCGAAGCGCATACCCATATGCTGATAGTTCTTACTACCAGGTCTTCTTATTCAATCTCTTTTATCACCAAAGTGCCATTGGAGCATGTGGTGGGGCTCGTAGCAGTACTTCTGTAATGTGCAGGCGCATCACTTTTTTGAAACATTTGGAAATTTAACCTGGTTATCAGCGTCTCTGACTTTCTACCTACATATGTTTTAGGAAGGAAACTTTAAACCATCAAAAAGTGAATACGATTATGCGTTCCTACTCCAGCTGCTTTTCTGGTTCAAACAATCATTCAGGTCCGTTTTCTTTACTTTGCAGCTATTATGTCAAAAATCTGATATGATTAGTAGTTCAATCAAGAAGTTTCATATCATTCTGCGTTTGGGCAGGCACAATGCGAAATAGAGTATTTTGTGTGCGTCTCTGTGTGTGTGTGTTAGCACACAATTCAGATTGTTCTTAGTACTCTTCATCAATAGAAATTTCATTGTTATTGGGTGAATTCCTGGAAGTAATGCTTAAACACTCATGGCTCCCATGTGGTCTCGGGCAAAATATTGGCTTTCCCCAACAAGTTAATTTTATCCCCTATTGATAGAAGCAGCTCTCAGCACAGTTCATTTATGTACTTCTTTGAGAAAGCTCAGTCTCATACAGACACTGACCCCATATCCTAGCCAAGATCGCAGAGTTTGTAAGCACCAAATAGACTACTGCTTTGTAGCCCTAAGATCACTACCAAACACACTCCTACCTCTAATCTCAGAAGTTCCTACCTCAGTTCATGAGCAATTTCCTAATGTCTCTCTCTCCTGCTCTCTATCTCACATGCTCTACCACTTCCCTGAAGGGATCCAGCATTTATGACGTCTGCGCGGTGGCACCCCATCTCTGCTTCTATTTGTTGTAACCCTTCAGGGGCATACAAGTAACAGACTTTACTAAAACTAACTCACTTCATATTGCATATAACTCTAAATCCAAGCTTGGCCAGTTTCAACAAATATGTCAGCTATATATTACTAGACTTTTAGATGTTTGGATTCGTATATTCATTGTTTAAAGTCCAAGAGGATTCTGATTAAGGGATTTGAGAATTTATACAAAGATTGTAGTCTAGGATGATAGGGACGTGGCACGGTCTTAGTCTGTTGTAGTAAATCTAATTTGAAAGTGCTTGCCTTATTTTGGCATAATTGTTGGAGCGCCAGGTATCTTTTCTTAAAGCATTTGTTTTCTTAGCGTTGAGTTTCTTGGTCACTGTAAAATGAGTTTCTTAGCGTTTGCAACTTTATGCCTAGTTTGATTAATAACTTGTAGGTGGGTAAATGCACCTCCTTGCGATGGTTGTGGCAATGAAACTACTAGTCATGGCATGGGCGTTGCAAATCAGTCAGAAACACTTTATGGAGCTTCTCGAGTAGAAGTTTATCGGTATGGCAAAATGATACACGTATATATATATATATATATATATATATATATATATATATATATATATATATATATATAGTAGTACTTCCAGGAATATTCATTTTGATTTCTGGCCTTCGGTTTTCGTTTCAATGTGTAATTTGGCTACCCTTCGCTGTTATACGCCTCGAAGGATCCTACTTGGCTATTTGTACTATTTAACCCACGATTAGTAAACAGTGCCATAAATATAAGAAAAACCTGATGCCCACCCCTCTCCTGTAGTTCTAGCAATACCATATTGCAACTGCCATGGCATCATCGCGACTGCAGCTGCGGGCCTTTGCTGAAGGTGCCACACCAGCTATTAACACAGGCCTGACCTGTCTCAATCTCCATTACCTGAAGTTATAAGTTCTCTTTAATTAAATTCACACTTGTAGGGAACGACGATTATATATCAAAATAGTGACAGACAAAGGATAGCTTCTGTCTCCATCCAATGTGGTTTGTGTTCATATATTCAATTTTTGTCAAACACTTTGGCTTCCAACCATCCTTTTGTAACTATAAGCTTAGGTATGTTGAAGCTTAAGAACTGACAATGTCATGTGCAGAATGGGGGGGGGGGGGTTATGCTTTGAAAAACTGTAAATCTCTTAACCTTTTTTGACTTCCCCAGCTGCAATTCTTGCTCAAGCATCACTCGTTTTCCGCGATACAATGACCCGCTGAAGGTACTATTTTTTTTAGTGTAGTGGTGAATTTTTGGGTCATGATCCTCATTGTGATATTCATTTGCAGCTTCTCGAAACAAGAAAGGGGCGCTGTGGGGAGTGGGCCAATTGCTTTACGTTGTATTGTCGAGCTTTTGGTTATGAATCTCGTCTGGTAAGTCAATCATATACCAGGGGTTACTCTTAGAGCCTCCAGAGTGCTGCTATGATTGTTCAACACTTCCTTTTTTCCTGATGACTAGGTGGACTGTCAAGGATCCCTAGAGGGGGTGAATCTCATGTACACGTAGTGTACACCAACTTTTTTTTTTCTTTTTGCTTTTGGGGGGGTGGTGGGGGCACAAACAGGTCTTAGTATGATCTTGTTACATCTAGAGCAGGGGGCCAATACTCGACATTTTTTTGAGCTCAGGCTCTACAAGACCGTACTTTTTGATACATCCAATTGCTTGCAACAACGCTTGAGGTTTAACAGCTATTGGTACAGGATAATATCATATTATGAGCCAGAGTTCCTTAACATCTTTTAAACTGCACCTCTTTATGAGCATGGACCGCCAGGGAAATCCTCATTTTGTAGTATAGTCGATGTATAGGAGTTTCACTAAGTATCCTCTGAGCTTGAAAATGTATCCACAAAAGCATCACATTTAAACTGACTGTAGTTGTTGAGAAACCAGCTCTCTAAGAATGATGGTAACAATGTTGATATAGACAATGTTTAGGGTTTCCCCACAAGTTGTTTGCCTATAGGGTCTTTCGTTAGTGGTTAAAGCCAAGGCTACTAAATTTTTGTGGTAGGACTGGCTAGATGGTCTCAAACTATTTTTGCGGAGGAGTTAAACTCATTGTTAGACTAGGATTCCAATCTGTTGCCATTCCCTTCGTACCATGCCCCTGTGTCAACTCCGTGAATAGATGCTCGAAGATATGTAGCCCACTGGTGTTAAGATCTTATGCTAGTTAATGAGGTCCATGGTTCCAGTCTTTAAAACCTTTTGTTATCACCATCAATCATTTGGTTCAGTGGTCAATGTGCTCGTTCTCCGCGCTCAATACCTGGGGTTCAGTGGTCAAGAACTTGCTACTGTGGTCAATGTACTTGTTCTCCTCAATCAATGCCTGGGTTAGTCACGCCCATAGACCCGGGGTAGGGCTAACCATACTTAGCGGATTGATTGGTGCTGCCGGGTAAATGGAGTAGCCCATGCGCATGTTCATTTTATGCACCAACAAAAAGATAAGAAGCTGATAGCAAGAAGGCTATGGCCGTAGTGGCCTGTTTACTGTCACTACAAAATTTTGCCAGATTAGACCTACTTGGTGCTGTACTTTGAACTCCTTGACTCAGGCTGGGAGCCAAATTTGAACTTCTATTAGTCATCATGAGGGACGGAAATGAAAAAAGTCACAGTAAAACTGCTGTTTTTGCCAAATGTTAGTACCTGCTGTTTTGGCACTTACTCTGGTTTGTCATTACAGATCATGGATTTCACAGATCATGTTTGGACGGAGTGCTTCTTACCTCTCCTCGGAAGGTAAGTTTCTTTCCAGACTGCTTACCTTTTCTTATCCCGAGCGGCATAACTCTATTGGTCTGGCTGAACTGCAGATGGATGCATCTTGATCCCTGTGAAGCAATATATGACAAGCCATTGTTATATGAGAAAGGGTACTATGTTGATCACATTTTCTTTTCCCTGAATTATCTCTTTTATAAAAGTATTCTATCAGGAAGACTCTTTTTTCTGCCTCATTATTTTAAAGTTTTTTACCCTTTTCTGAAGCTGGAAAAAGAGTTTGAACTATGTAATTGCTATTGCAAAAGATGGAGTCTTTGATGTTACGAGACGTTACACGAGGAAGTGGCATGAGGTTATTCCTTTAGTTTTGAGTGAACACCTTCCTCATTTTTTCCCTTTAAATTTGCAGATTGCTGTATGCTTTCTTGACTTGCGATTAAGCAAAGTATTTTTCATGTTGAAGGTTCTATCTAGAAGAAACCTTACTACGGAGCCCGCTCTGTCTACTTTCCTCTCTAATTTAACAAAAGACTGTAGAAAGAAATTTTCAACACAAGAGCTTTCTGCACTTGAAGAGCGTGACAGGGATGAAGCAGAAGCACTTGAAAGAGATTGGCATTCTAGTGAAGATGCTTCAATCTCCTTACCTGGAAGACAAAGTGGGGATAAGGAATGGCGCATACTAAGAGCAGAGTTTGGTTCTGATGCAAATTGTTCCTTAAGTTCTTCTTCGTGTCCGGTTCGCAAATGTATAGATGAGCATGTGACAAAGATCTACAATGCATTTTGTCCTGTCATTACTGAGTTGGTAAATAAACGCTCTTCTAAGTCTAGAGCTGTTGAAGTCTTTGGGAGTTTTAGAAGGATCTTGGTGGATCTAAAAAATTCACCTTATAAAAAGCGGAGGACAACCATCAATTCTTCTTCGGGTGGTGCTCAATATTTTATCCGTCATATGTTAACTTCTTTTAGTCAATTGTTTGATGCTCTCTCGCTGAAATGCGAGTTGGATGCAAGTGGGACGCTTGACATTTTTTCTGCTGCCGATCCTGTTCATACATCGATTGCTTTGCCCGTTGTGTTCCATGCTTTGGATGATGTGATTTATAATGTCAACCACTGTGACAACTTCAGTATAGACTCGCTCTCTTGGCCACTTCTGAAGTTAAACAGAATATGCTCTGGTTTAATTCTTGCTAGTGGGGAGGAGCTTCCTTTTGGAATTGTAAGTAGCACCGGATATAATTGTTCTCGAAATTTGGCATATGCCTCAAGATTTTCTTAATGATTTCATCAATATCATAGAGCTTTTCATAATATTTTTTCAGGCGACTTCTGCATTTGACGGCACTCGCATGTCCAAGTGGGAAGAACCAAATGGTGCACGAGGTACTGCAGATCATATAACATGCCATGTATCCTTTATGCAGATATACTTAACAAGAGGGGAAAAAGATCACATTCAGTACCATAGTCACACCTTGTAACACTAGCAGAAGAATGTCGTTTGAAGATAAAATTCAAGCTGTTAAATAGTTGCCTTGTATTCAAGTTGAATTATTGTGTGTGTTAGGCTGCATCAACTATTTGAGAACGGTGTGCACATCTCAACTAGTACATTTCCATTTTCCATTTAGGATTACAAAGTTACTCTATTTATAGAGCTCGAAAGATAACTCTGCAAAGTTATGTGAAATTAGATGGTGAGAATTTCTATCTTGCACTGGGGCTCAAGGTATTTTTGAACAAGTCGTGCCCTTACATGACTTGGTAGAGAAAATCTCTTTGAGGATTTTAAGGGACATAAGTAGGCAGTAGTTTTTGGAAGCTAATGTGCCGTTCATAGTAAGCATCCATAGTAAGCATAATCTGGATGTTATCAACCAGAGTCGAGCAGTGGTTAGAATTCTGTCTATTTGATGGTAAAGCAAGTTAAGACAATCCCAACCCAGAAGCTTTATAAAACTGTGATGTAGGATTCAGGGGATAGTACATTTCCTTATACTTGATATCGTGGTTTAGTCTTCGAGTGTGTCGTTTGAGTGTAAAAGCTGCTTTATGTCATATTTTTCTGTTTGATAACTATTTGAGTTGAAATTGTTGGTAGATATGTCCTCTTAGTTCCTAGTCAGGCATCTTGAGCCAGAGTCCTGTTGTCTTTTAGTTAAGGCTTGAACAGCACCTATCAATAATTCTCTCAAGTGTAGCTCGTATATCTGTCGAATGGACTCCGTTCCCACCACCCATGGGGTGTCAGGGTGTGGTAATAAAGAATAAAAGAAGGTGCTCGCATGGATTGACTACAGCAGTTTGAATAGTCAAATTGATCTTGAGCTATTAGTTAATATATCTTTCTACATCCTTGCCAAAAAGCAGAAAAATAATGAAAGAAGAGGGAAGTAAAATAACTCTACCAGATAGTACAGCGTTTGTCTTCATGCTCATTACTAATAAGCTGACTTTTCAAGTAGTCCTTGATTTAACAATGGGATTTGGTTTTGTAGGATGTTGGCTCTTGTACAAATTATTGGGGAATCAGTTGCATGAGCTTGTAGCATATGAGCTAATGTCAGCCAATGATGCTCCAGAAAGAGATCCAATGGATTGGTACGTTGCTTATTATTAATTGACAAATTATATCATGCTTTAGATCTCTCCCTCGTGTGCAAGACTTTGATCGCATATGGAGCGACAAGCCAAGGGTGTACACCAGGGTACAAAATTAATAGAGTAAACAGGTGGGAACAAATTTTAAGTGAAACCAATATGCATGGATGACCTAAACCAAGACCTTGCAAAGCTGGCGCTCTCAAGTCATGTTTATCATGCTTGGTCTCGTTGCAATCAATCAGCAGCTTACCTTCAATATTATATATATATTTGATAAAAGGACGTGAGGGTTGAATTACATGAAATAGGGGCTCCAATGTTTCTCTTGGAGTTCTTCTCCTGCCTTCTCTATCCAATTAATAGTTAGGTTCATACAGTTGGCTGTCCAGTGTTGTATCATGGATTGAAGTATTTCATGTAGTTGCATTGCGTCATTTTCAGAAGTAATGGTGTCCATTACTGACATTCTTTCTGGCAAAACCAACTAATACTGTCAGACATATAGACTGGTGATCATATTGCATTTAATTCCAACTTATAATGTTTGGGACTGCCCACATGCACCATGACCAAGCATTTAGTGTTCAGTTTAAAGTATAAAGAATATACTTATGGGACTTATATATGTCATTATGTACCCACACGATATACACTTCGGCAATCTCTTTTTTGGTAGGAGTAAGTGGTGCATTATCTACAACACCTTACTTTAGTTGTGAATGGGCACAGGAACAGCATTTCCCTGTGTTGTGTGTGTATATTTGGAATAGATCCTATTGAATTCTTTGTAAAGGTATGAATCTTGTTCCATTTTGCATAGAGTAATGAAAACCTGGAAGTCCATGTTGTTCTGGTGCTGAGGGCATTTACAGGGATAAGCCAAAGGTATTTGCGCTTATTGTTGTCTGTTGAACGTTGTTCTCTATGATCTGAAACCTACAGCTAAGGTCAAAATTTGCCATATCATTGTCAACTCAAGATAATGAAAATTTTTACTTCCACGAGTTCGCTTGTAGACAACTTTTTATTAAAAGCAGTAGCATAAAGTTTGATTCATGACTTTGTAGTTAGAAGTTTTCAGCGACACCATAGGCTGTGTGCAATTTATTCATCTTAGGCAATTTTCTTGATTTACACTAGTTTTCTGGAATACCTACTGTGAAGACACTTCTGGAATGGAAGTGATTATCACACTAAGGCTACTGTTCTTATCTAAGCACTCTTCTGGAACTAGCCAAGGCATTAGAAAGCTCAACACACATTCCGATAAGACTAATATTCTTGCTATGGGTACTTATATGGAACTAATTGGACAAAATCTGATTCTGACATATGCCCTTGTGCCCAATGAGTAGGCAACTGGGAAATTGGTTGCCGTTCTAGTAGAGATCCCTTTATACCTCAATGAAGCTTTAGAAAGGTATACGAAATTAAATATTGTGGAAGGTCAAAACGCAGCTTCTCAGGAACAAATGGAAGTGCTTTCTTCCCTCTTCCCCCCCCCCCCGGGGGGGGGGGCGCCCTGTGGAAAAGTAGTTTGTCCCCTGTTTTTGTAACAAGTGGAGCCTGACTTCAGCAAGCTACATTATGAGCCGAAAGATAGCACACAAGCCCTAACTACGGTGGTCCAGCTCTGGGGAGGGTTACATTTCTAATTGTTTTTTTTGCTTGGGGGTTCTAATATATATATTGTACTTTCAGTGAGAACAATAACAGAGTTAGGCTTATGCTTTGTAATCTCTGCTGAACATATAAATTGCCAATTGGTCATGCTTTGGGGACTTGGCCATTGATGAACCTCGTTAGATCTGTATCATGTGATTGCTTCTCTGTTAAGTGTTAAGTTTTCTTTCTTCAAGTGCTTATTTCTGCATATGTTATGGTTCAGGGTATTAGAAGGAAGTGAGGACGAGGGTTCCAGCTGGCGTGTTTTGGATAAACAGAGTTTTCAAAAATTTGAAAACCGTTTCCAGCGAAAAACTTTCAAAATCAGATCACAGGGTCTCCAATCAAATGCATTTAGGTTGTTTACTCGGACAAAATCCATTCAACTTCGGCTATATAGTCTAATTCTTCCTGATATTTTACTAACAACAGTAATTGCAGGTTGAGGATTTTAGCAGTTCGAGATGTGCATGCAACTTCACGGTTTCAAATAGGCAGCATTGACCTCTATGCCAAGAGCAATCACTGTTCCTAGACTGGAATCATCTGCGAATCTTCTTTGCATAGCCTTGCTTCCATTTGTATTGCCATTTTGGTAAATCTCTGGAGAAACCCAAGTAAGCTGCAGAATGACTGCTCAGTAGTGTGTCGGTTGTAACTTTTCTTACTCTTGTGTTTGCAAGCTCGTGGACCTCCACTTTCAGTTTGAGCTGGTCCTTGATATTTATGCTGAGCATATGATAATAGGAAACCAATGGAACCTAAAGAAAAAGAAAATAGTGGTTTTAACAGCTTAAATAAGTTTGGATCTTTATCATTGTACTTTCAACTTCTGTCAAAACATGAACTTCAGACAGCGAAGAAACCTAACTTGTTGAAGTGAGCATGTTTTCTTCTAAGGGAATTGATAATCCCACTCCAGAATGTCACTTAATATAAAAACTTTGTTTCATGGTGCCGTTAAAAGTACTTCTGCACTGGACTACTTCACTTTTAGAGTTGGAATATCATCGCTCTTCTTCTGAAATTGATTTTTATGTCCTTGCTTTTGGTGCTCAGTAAAATAATGTATCCTTGTATGGGAGATCTTCTCACTATATCTTGTCAATATATCTGTCACACTCCATCCAGTCTTGGAAGTTCAAATTTGGTCTTTATTTATTTATTGTGGACAAAAATATGCATATCATTATAGCAAGAGTTCACTGAGCAGCAAGATGGTTGCCACTGCACATCCAATAGAAAGCAAGCATAACTCTAGGGGTTGATACTGAAAGTCAAGCCACATATGGATCTGGTGTGGTGGTTGGACAAACCTCTCAGTTGTCTTTGGGTGAGAAGCAGCTCTCAGTTGTCTTTGTGGGAGAAGAGTTGTGGCCGCCAGCAGCTCCCATTGAAGAAGCCAGGATTTTCGAAGACAACAGAAGAGTCATTGGAATTCGACACTGCTCTCCTCGAATTTTGCAGTTGAAGGTGTTCCCAATTTAGTTCCTACTATGCACTAGTGTGGTAGATTGAGGTCATGTGTTCCTATGTTTATATGGTAAACTGGTACTTAAAAGTGACCCCTGGACATCCAAAGAAGAGAAGAAGTTGCCATTCATCCTTGCCTGAAAGGGGAAAACTAGTGTTTAGAGCTAGATGCAGGTATATTATTCAGCTAGTAATAACCTATTTGCAACTTGCGCATAAATAGGTGTACCTTAATATTTGATTACCCATTTTGGTTTTGGGCAAAAACTATCCATTTATGGCATTGATAAGCATGACGTACAAGGTAGTGTATAGGAGAAAAAGAAAAGTAATGTGCTGCCGCACACCCATGGCGTATCACCAGATAAGGAGGGGTACAAAGTCAAACTTGCTTACATATCCGAGATCGGCATAAGAATAAACAGTTGAAGGCTACCGCACAAAAGATCAACTTACCCTTATTCGAATCAAGCTAGGTATAAACAAAGCAACTGATGCAAAAGTAAATCACAAGACAACACACCACACAAAACAACAGTGACAAAAGACACCAAAACGACAAAAAGGATGAAGCAGCTAAGCTTAGTCAATGTTTGTCGAAAACAACACAATCCCTAGAAGCTGATGAGACTAATCGAACCCGACCTATTCCTCGAGAATCCTCCCTGTTCACCTAAGCAACACTTGCATGCACATCCAGCAACCGGTATCTAACCAAAAGCAGTTGTGCCACCCTGCCTTCCGACAAATAGCCATTCACCTACCCCAACAACCCAAAGACACCACCACTGGATCATCACCGCTAATAGACGTCGATCGACCTCCACATCCACAACACTTGTTTCAATTTAATGATGCATTAACACCCACCACCGCCATAACACGCTATTGAAGCATGTCATCAGTCCAACACGAAGTCAAACACATATGAAACAAATCAAATTCAAAGTCCCAACTAGATACGATAGTTTGAATATTCTAATCTCCCTCTTATCTAGTCAGTTAGGTACATAAGTTCTCTTAGTACGTGTATATAAACAAAGACATAATATGTATATGAATGCATGAAATGAACAAAAGTTTTTCTGTATTCTTTCATGGTACCAGAGCCCTTTCTCAAACGACCATTTCTTTTCCATGGCCTTTTCTTCCCACACCAATCCCACCACACCTATTGTCTTCCCTCTCAACCATATTCAACATCTTATCTATGTCAAACTCACCACTGAAAATTATCTTCTCTAGAAAAGTCAATTCCTCCCTCTTCTCCGTGGCTATGATCTCCTCGGATTTGTTAATGGAACCCACCCGTGCCCTCCCAAATTCCTTGGTCCCTCTGACACCCTTACACCCACCTCTGATGTTACTACTGTCTCTGATGATACTTGTGTCAAAAATCCAGCCTATATGTTTTGGAAAAAACAAGACCAACTCCTTCTCAATTGGCTATTGTTCTCGCTGACTGAACCTATGTTAGCAAAGGTTTGGCCTGCACACCTCAGCGGCAGTTTGGCTTTCCCTTGAAGGCATGTTCGCATCTCAATCCAAAGCCAAGATTTTCAACTTAAGCTACAGGCTTCATCATCTCACCAAAGGTGACTGCAGCATGACATACTATTTTCAAAAAGGTAAAGCTATTCTATTCGCGATACCTTAGCTGCTATTGGTCAGCCCATCCCTGACAAGGATCTCGTCAATGCATTCCTTGCTGGACTTAGCTCTGACTATCAGTCATTAGTCACCTCCATCACCACCCATACTGATACAATTTCTCTGGATAGCCTTTATGCTTTATTTCTTACCCATGAAACCCAGATGGAACGTCACCAAGCCCGCGAAGCCCTGTCTCTGCAAGCCCATGTTGTCGTTCATAACCGCTCCCTCCCCTCTTCACCCACACCCTCAGAATTCCTTCCCCGCTCCTAAATTCCAACACCCTTACCCTCTTCCCCCTCTCATCATGGCAGGTATAAAGGCTGAACGAATCATTGCAGCAATAGTCGTCCCTGCGCCAGCCCCATTCCGTCCTCACCTCGCCCTCCTTCCTCCATCATTTTCCACCACTGCAATTAACCCGGCCATATCCGACCCTATTGCTTATCGTCAAAGTTAACCTTTTAACCCTACTACTTATATGGCCACTCAGCCATCCCTCATGTCCTATGGTTCCACCCTGTATCCTGACTCCAGTGCTACGAATCACATCACCAATGATGTCACCAACATTTCTCATCATACTCCATATGAGGGTACTGATCAAGTTCGCATCGGTGATGGCACAGGTCTGCCACTCTATGTTAAATTATCCCACTAGGAATATTAAATTGACTAACATGCTTCATGTTCCTTCTATCTCGAAAAATCTTGTGTCAGTTCATTAATTTACCCCTGATAATGACATATATTTTGAATTTCCCTATAAAATTTTGTTTGTTAAGGACCTCATTTTCGGGATGCCTCTACTCCAAGGTCGTCTTAAAAATGGCCTCTACCAGGTTCTGCCCTCTGCTGCATCTTCAGTATCATTGCCCACCAATCGTGCTCCTTCAGCTCTTCTTGGTGTTTGAACCCCTCTATCTCTCTGGCATCAACGCCTCGACCATCCATCTTCCCGTGTTGTTTCTCACGTAGTTCATAAGTTTTCTCTTCCCACTGCACCAAATAATTGTAATGTTGTGACTTGTGAGGCATGTTGTCTTAGCAAAAGTCATAAGCTCCCCTTTGAATTATCTCATGTAATATCCTCATCACCTTTGGAATTGATTTACAGTGATATTTGGGGTCCATCCCCTGTTGGGTCTCATCAAGACTATCGGTACTATGTTCATTTTATTGATGATTTTAGTCGTTACACATGGATTTTTCCTGTTAAACTAAAATCGGATGTTATGAATATATTCATTCAATTTAAAACACTAGTGGAGAACTTAACCGGCCATTCCATCAAAGCCCTTCAATCTGATTGGGGTGGAAAATGCGCCCACTACAGACCTTTTGTCATAAGAAAGGCATTTTTCATCGGGTTTCGTGCCCCCATATTCATGAACAAGACAGAGTTGCAGAATGCAAGCACCTGCCATATTGTGAAAAAAGGTCTCTCTATGCTTGCTCATGTTAATCTACCTCTAAAGTACTAGGATGATGCCTTCACCACTACTATGTTTCTACTTAATTGTCTTCCTCTCCCTTTATCCAAAGTTCATGTCCCCTTGAAAAATTATTTCACACTAAGCTTGACTTTTGCCGTCTCAAAGTTTTTGGGTGCTTATGTTACCCCCACTTGCGACCGAACGTCAAGCACAAACTTGACTTTTGGTCTAAACGGTGTATATTTTTGGGCTACAGTACTATTCACAAGGGGTGTAGGTGTCTTGACCCTCTCACCACCGGACCTACATCACCCAACATGCCATTTTTGATGAAAATATTTTTTCCTCTCAAAACACCTCACCCGTAGCCACCTTACCTACCTCGTTACCCACGCCATCCACTATTCCTCAACCAAATACAAATCTGCCCAAATTTTTACCCCCAACTTTTAATTCCTCACCTTCATCCTGCCTTATGTCCTCTCCCACATGTCCCACCCCCTTATTTTTCTCTAACTCCCCATCCACCTTGTTCCTTATCCGGCTCACCTCTTCCTTTCTCTTAAATTCAACTCTCACCCATCTAATCTCCTGACACCTTTAAAAATCTCTTCCTCACTTAAATCTCTATTGACTGAACTCCATCTTGCCCCGTGCCTACTCCCAGACCTTGGTGTGACAACATTGGCTCGGTCTATCTCTCCCTTAACTCTGTTTTTCATGCCCTTACTAAGCACGTGGAAATTGACTATCATTTTGTTTGGGAACGTGTGGCTCGTAAAGCTCTCGATGCTCAATTCATTTCCACAAGGACATCTTCACTAAATCCTTGTCCTTACCTCATTTTTGCCTATCTTTGATCCCATCTCAACGTTTTTGATATTGAGCTTGGGGGGCGGGCGGGGTGGGGGTATTGGAGCATGTTATCAGTCCAACACCAAGTCAAACACATATGAAACAGATCAAATTTAAAGTTCCAACCAGTAGGATAGTTTGAATATTCTAATCTTCCTCTTATCTAGTCAGTTAGGTACATATGCTATCTCTTAGTACATGTATATAAACAAAGATACAGAATGTACACGAATGCATGAAATGAACAAAAGTTTTTCATTACTCTTTCACGTGCCAACCAACCTTTCTATAAACAGGGGAAAGGGTAAAAGTTGTGGGTAGGGGGAAGACGACCCTAGAAGGAAAAGGGACGTTCACAGACTCTCTCAACCACTGCCACACTAGTGGCACCACGACGCCCAAAAACCCACAATGGAGTCAGCAACCTAACCACTAACCACCCAATAGTTACCAGCCTTCAACCCAATCAATGCCAGAAACCTAACTCAAAACCTTACACAAACAATAAGACAACCAAACAGGGGACCACTGCCCAGAAGACACCTTATGTTTCCAATGATATGTGATATTTGAACTCTCTAAGTCATAAACTCAAGGAGTAATAAAATTTAGGATATTATTTTCTTCTGTATCATTGAAAGCAACTCTTAAACAAAGCCTCACGATCCATTTATAAATTTACCTCAAAGTTCAAACTTTTCAATTGTTTGTAACTAGATAAATGATAGCCCTAATTACTTAGGATCCTTTGACTAGGCTCAGTTTGAAAGACCATAGGATAGGCTAAAAGGGCATAAGATTAGATAAAGGAGGATTTGTTTTCAAGTGGAATAGGGGAGAATAAATATTTAATTCTATGGTACCGTAGGGACTGACAACGGACTACAAGCAACATAGCTGAAATTTATATTTTACTTTTAATTAGACTTACCATCTGCAACCACCATAATACCATCCATCACAACCCATAACACCAACTTCAACAACTCCACCATTATTTCACTGTGCAAAATAACATGCATCTCTAACACCCAATAAAATCGAACCAAAAAAAAAACCCAAAAGCAATATATCAATGCCAGAACCAATGCATAGATTTTTTTCTCTTCCGTTGTTCGTACGAATGTTCGGTGATGCTGACAATAATGACATTTTGCAGCATTCGTTCAACTCAATCCAGATCTGCACCGACCCCCCCCCCCCCCCTCCCCACCCCCCAGCAGCTACTTAGCGAAGGTGGAGAAGGTATGTTGATGGAAAATAAGGAAAACATAAGAGTGCAAAGGATCAATCTTTTGGAAGAGGATAAGATCCATATATTAATTAAATCATGTTTCTGTTGAAGTTTCTAAACGTTGGGTATAGAATCTGAAACGTAATTATCATTCTATTTGGTCCTTTAACTTACAAATCAAACTAAGCCTTAGTATAGTTATACCTATAATAATAGGATGTAAAAGAAGAAACTTCATGTGGCTCTTTATTTGACTAATTTCTCTTCAAAGCACTACCTATTAAAGAAAGCTTGCGGTAGATATACCCTCAGAATTTTCCAGAAGTGAAACATGCCACGTTATTTTGGAGATTGTTGTGGAGCATTGGATGCGATCGAACATGCCACGTTATTTTGGAGATTGTTGTGGAGCATTGGATGCGATCGAACGAGCACGGGAGTAGATCAACAAAGCACAATACGAGCAAATGATGAATGGGTATCCGGTGGAGAATCTCCACTACTTAAGTCAGAACTTACATGATAAGGTTCTGAATAGAGAGAAAACCATGTAGGAAGTAAAAGTTGCCTGACGTACTTTAGACATGTGAGAGTATTTATAGGGAGCTAGATGAGGTTTTATTCTCCTAGTGGGAGGGAATTATCTTAAAGGTAGTCAACGTAAGAGATTATATTCCTTCTCGCCAAAAGACTATAGTCTTATTCAAGCTAGGAGTCTAGAGCCTTCTAAGAGACATAAGATACATAAAAACGACATGAGGGTCCTTCGTCAATGTTTGACTATAAAAAAATTATGTCACTCGCTAAATGGTAGTGTATCTTTACCCCCCACTTTCGTGTTCTTTGTAGAATAGGGAAGTAACTCATAGCTTTACTCTGGACATGTCACCTCTAATAATCAGTTACAGGAAGATCGGTGACGTACCCTGTCTGTATTCCCGGACTAGGAGCGAAATAATAGCTCTGGGAGTTCCCCGTCTGCCGGAGTTTCGAAGTGTTGGAGTCATTTCACGCAAAGTGGATTTTTAATGTAAGGCAGCATGAGCCTGTTTTGGGCCTCCTATTGAGGCAAGTAGGCTCATCGGCTCGACTGGCTGAAGGGATAAAAATTAAGCATCAAGAGTTCGACTGCTCAACTAGCCGAGATTAACTTGAGCTTTGTGGGCTCGTCTGCTCGGCAGACTGAAGGACTAAGTTGAGGGACTACAAAGCCCCTCACTCCATATACTTTACATGTGAGGTAGCTATTATGCCTTTGGGGATGCAGTAGAGGTAGTGGCCAGCTAATGTCGCTATCGGTGAACCCGTTTAATCAAGCATCAAGGTTCGTGCCCAGAAGAGGGTTTAATCCATGTTGGATGAGATCATTGGCTGAGAGAAGCGTTTAATGCGTTTTTTAAAGTCGAGCAGTGTTTTATACTGCTTGAAGGAGCACCTCTACTCCGCTAACCAAGTAGAGGACTAGAGCTCTTGAAGGAACTTGTCTGCACGGCCAACCAAATAGGGCTTTGAGTTTGAGAGAACTCGTCTACTCAGCTGGACGAACAGAGACTTACTTGGGAGGGAGCTCGTCCGCTCGGCTGGACAAGCAGAGAGCATCTGCGTTAGAGGGTGCCCGCCTGCTCCGCTTGACGCTCGACTGGACAAACAGAGAGCATTTGCTTTAGAGGGAGCTCGTCTGCTCTGCTGGACGAGCAAAAAGCATCTGCCCAAGAGGGAGCTCGACTGGACAAGCAGAAAGTATCTGCCAAAGAGGGAGTTTGACTGGACGAGCAGAAAGCATCTGCCTTAAAGCGAGCTCGTCTGCTCATCCCTTAGAGGGATCATACGCACTCCTTGTAGGAAGCAGTGCATATGATTGGAAAACATGTTTGAAGTAGAATTCGACTTCTTCATGGTTAGTATTTTGTTTCTTGAAAAGCCTTCATTGCCACTCACACTGTGGGGATTGCACACCAGAGCTTTTTTTTTTTACTTCTCTTATGGTGGCTGGTTTTTATTCAAAGTACAATGCATGTATGGCAAAGTAGGCTTCTCTTCATGTTTCTTCTTTAATCTGATGTTCAATAAAGACGGAGTGACAATTAAAAGATCCCTTCTTTACTCTGATGTGGAGTGAAGATCGAGAGACAATTGAAAGTCGAGCTACTGATTTTAATGGAATTGTTGATTACCATCATTGGATACATTTTTGGCTTCGATGCTAAATATTGGGCATCTCGCCATCTCTCTGTAAAATCTAGGAATACATCCCAATTTTTTTTTTCAAATACTGTTCCTCCTTTTTTTTTTCTTTTTTTGAGTAAAGAGTAGAAATATATGTCAAAATGACGGAGATGGATACAAACATGCCCAGATAGACAAGTAAAAGACTTACCAATAACATCTCCATCCGATAGAAATTGCATAAATTAACAGTTTACTACAACATTAACCAAAAATAAGAATAAACTATAAGATACATAAAAACCTATAACTAACAAGACTATTTTCTTTTCTTTTTTTGTGGATAAATAAAAGGGCTAATTACACCCATGTCCCTGAGGTTTTGGAGTAATTACACACGAGGACACAAAGTTTTAAAATGTAACATTCCGTGACCAAACACTTTTAAAATGTATCAGCCGTGTCCATCCGTTAAGATTCCGTCCAAAAAGTGTACTTTTTTAATGATGTCAGCAATACGTATTTTTAAAATGACAATACTACCCCTTGTACTTTATATACAAAATATTTTAAAATTTTAAAATTAAGATTTCAAACTTAATTTCAACATTAGGGTTTTAAAAGCCTAAAATTAATTTGTTCTCTATCTTTGCACTCTACTCTCAATCCGCAATTTCTCAATCTGTAATTTCTCAAAGGGTTTCAATCTACCAATTAGGGCTTCAGAACCCTAATTTGCAAATTAGGGCTTCAGAACCCTAATTTGCAAAGCAAAGTCGCCGGCGCCTAAGAACAACGGCACCTTACTGATTGTCCAGATCTGCAAAGCAAAGATGCCAGTCACGGTGATGCCATCACCTTCCCTTATTTGACCTTCCCTAATTTGCAAAGCAAAGATGCCGTCACCATCACCATCGTGACTGGCCTTCTGTTACCATCAGAACAACGGCAAAGTAGCCGGTTGTCCAGATCTGCGTTGTGGCGACGGGGAAGGGTAGGTGTGGCGACGGGAAGGGGGAGGGTGGGTGGGGTTTCGGTGGCTTTCAGGTGCAGTAATGGTTTTTTCGGACGGTTTTATCTTCCTTTTTTGGCGTGATTTCATTTGGTTTTCCGGGCAGATCTTCCGTCAGTGATTCCTTTGTCTCTGGCATCGACGGTAGTCCCTTCCCCACCGAGGTCTTGCTGTTATTCGAGCCGTATTTGGGGCAGAAGCAAAAGGTAGGCTTCAGCTTCACTCTGCTCTGCAACCGAAAGACTTAGGCTGCCAGCGGCGTGGGGTGGGGTGAGGGAGGGGGAAATCAAGTCAAAGGGCAATCAAGTCTTTTTGTCAAAACCGTTAAGTATTTTTGTATTCCGTTTGCCAACGGACATAAGTGTTACATTTTGAAACTTTGTGTCCTCGCGTGTAATTACCCCTAAACCTCAGGGACATGGGTGTAATTAACCCTAAATAAAAAAACCAGCTAACTACTAAAAACAACCAACTAAAACAAGATAACTACTAACTACAACAAGATAACCCAAAATAAAATAGCCATAAAAACACACAACACTCCACCACACTGCCAGCCACCACTCTGAGAACCAAACACCTGTCCTCACACTGCATCATCGCCTTGAACCTCGTGCTCCCACGCTTGCGCCAAAACCCCTGCCTTTTCTGGCCATTTCGTCGTCGTCGGGCCTCAGTGTACCCCAAACAGCAACCACTTGATTACAAACCGAAGTTACCAGCCAAAACCAAGAGATAGAC
Organism: Escallonia herrerae; assembly: GCA_033070095.1. Lineage (NCBI taxonomy): Eukaryota > Viridiplantae > Streptophyta > Magnoliopsida > Escalloniales > Escalloniaceae > Escallonia > Escallonia herrerae. The sequence continues at coordinate 83,248 of JAVXUP010002017.1, forward strand.
TAGAACCCCACTGGAATTGCCGTCTTCACTGTAACCCATCAGCTCGCAGACCACCGTCGTCCACCTACGGCTACCACCGCTGTCTCAGCTTCCCCCAAAAAACCTAAATCAAAACTACCAATGCACAGACACTGATCTTCCTCCAATTACAATCAACAAACCTTTCTAGGGTAACGAGGGAAGAGGGATCAACTAGGGGGAGGGGGAGTAAAAAACCCTAGCAGAAAATACCCTAGCCTAGACTCTCCGGTCTTTCTCAGGACCATGGAATCTCAGCACCCGAAACCCCGACAGAGAGAGAACCCGCAACTCACGACAGAAAACATGGAAGACAACAATCAAAGAACAACCCAGCGGCCAAATACCCTTGCTACTTCGGCTACCACAACCCAACCATGGAGCACCTAGGGACCCCAACAGTTAAACCCAGATTCCACTGCTAACCCACCACCGGCATCGAAAAACATGGAAGACAATCAAATACTGTTTCTTAAATGATGCACCTAACCACTCAACAAAATGATTAGACGGTCTTCTTGAGCAGGCCTTTTATTTGGTAGGTAACATCGATGAAGCTACCGCGAAGGCTATAAACTTAGAAATGGAGAGCAATTTGAAGAAACGACCTTAAATCTTTTTGTACTGACTCGGAATCGAATTGCTTGAGATTCAAAAGTAAAACAAGTCATTTTATCTACTAATAGTGGTGGCGGTTGATATATTCAAATTATCTCTTTATCCTGCGCATGGAAGTTTCAATTCCCATCTATTAACATGAGATTAGTCCTTTTCAATAGGGAGAGTGACGGGACGAGAGAAATATGAAAGATGCCAAATTATGAAGTATAATTATTTCTTTAGGCAATTTTTGAGCTTAGGGGTATTTATGTCCTTATCTAAAAACCTTTTTAAGGTCTAATTAGTCAATGCAAGTCCTAAGTCGTCTGCCACACTAGTTAGGAACAATTCCAGAAGGCTCTACTAGTCCTTTAAGGCCTTTAAATATAGCCCTATGCGTACCATCAGGATTATCAGCAATAATATCCGAGATTTGTACTCTCAACTTATTGGTGGATTCCAGAGCTTGTGGCGTGTGCATCACTAGTCCTCGTGGATTCAAGGGAGTTATCACCGTCCAGCTAGAACGACATCTCGCACTATTCCCCAGCCCGATATCGAGACTAATCACCCTTCCGTCCTATATCGTCTTCGATGGATAGATGGATATGCAAGCACGCCTATTAAACAATTGTAAGATCACCCAAAAGACGATGTGATTGTTTTCAAAATGCTTGAAGTCAAAAGATCAATATTGTCACTGCTCATGTCAGAAAACACGATGACACACGAAAAATCATAAAAATCTCTTATAGAAAAACAAAATATCAAGAAAAAACTAAAACTTGCAGAAGGTAAAAGTATTTTAAGAAGAAGGGAAGGGTGTTGGTCCGGTACTAGATGTAGCTTTTCCGCCAGGCAAGATGTCTTAGGCAGCTTTTTGTTCAATTTCCCGTGGAGTAAGATTTTCATCAGAGTACGAGTCAAGGGAATGGCCCCTTGGCCTCTGATGTCCATATATAAAGGACACACCGAGCATAAATACCCTCTGGGGGGCGTGGTTGGTACCCCAGCGATGTGCCTTTGACCGGCTAGGTGTTCTTGCCTTTTACAACTGGGAGAAAGGGGAAAAACTGTAACACAAAAGTAATGCATATGAACTTCACTACAACCACAGTGAGTTGTGATGATACTGCAACTTCAGCACCCCAGCGACGTGAATGTATTACTAGTTTCAATCAGACCAACAGCCCGAAAGGAAAACTTGTTCATTTCAGATGAAGCCAGTGACAACAAATAACATCAAAAGTAAAAATCACTCAAATGAGAAGACGTACATGAATACAGGGACAAGAATGACAGTGAAGCCATTTAAAATTCCATTGTTGATATATTTGTAACTTTAAGACTCAAAAAGATGTAAATAATTAAAATGAGTACATCCATACTGTTTTGCTCGTTTCAGGATCAGTGGTCCTCAATCTTTTTCAGACCTTTCATATCAGTTGTTTCCACCCTGCAGTACATGCCAACATAATAATCAGAACATGGCTGCTAATGGAGTAGCTCTTGACCGTAACGAAGTGAAATTACTAGGTAACATACTATCTTCCATAATTGGAAAAACAGATCAATAGTGTAATTAAGTAGAGTAAAACGTGTAGTTGCACAAAAAACTAGTGCCCTTCTAGATGTTCACCACATTTAAATTGTTATGCAACTGTTAACTGGGTTGAATTACCTATGCAAACATGCACATCTCCCTTAGAAGTCAGGAGAGCTCCAGAAGCCAAATTCAATGCGATAACATCGGCATTATAGACCACTAAAAGAGTGAATTCAAAAAAACCGCCAAACCGGCATGTTGGTACGAGAAACTTACGTTGATCCATATAGTCCAATCTTTTGCACTTTTGTGATGTCAGAACCAGATTGATTGTCTTCAATGAAAATTGTCAAGCTGATAGAAATTCGTTAGTCGGAATAAGATGTATGATCACTTAAAGAGTTAACAGGAAAGTGAGTTAAACACAGTATCAAGGTAAAGAAAGATACCTGCGAACATTCTGAAATTTGACATACTTTAGAACAAGTGGTTTTCCCTACACAAGTGCAAATGCCTGTATCAGGGAAGGAGCCAATGTAAACAGAAACAAGTTCCTAGTTTTTATCTTTTGCAATTACTACAGCTCAATTACAAATAAGCATCTTGCCGTTCAATCACGTCCGAGCACTAAAATTCTACCTTGATATTATCCTCGGATAAAACAGCCGTGTCACTTGGAGGAAAGTCATTGACGTTACTGCACATTTTGTCAAAAAAGTTTTTGAACATTCATAAGTCACCAAGTGGAAAAAGGAATTTCCTACATGAGACCTTCAGCCTGTTAATGCAGTCATACTTTGAAAGTGTTACCTAAAGCCCATATGCTCCTTGTTGGAATAAAGCTTAACTGTTTTAGGACCTGGGAAAAAACTTTGTATTAGAACTAATTATGCAACCGAACTTGCATAGATTTATACATAAATTAAAGTCGATAAACACAATAAGTGGACAACTTATTAGATGTTCTTCAACGTATAATCGTGCAACAGGCAAACGATTCTTGTGATAGAGCTGCTTATATATGAGACTTCGCTTCTCAATCTGGATCACTCTAGCAAGTGGGACAAAGAAGTCCACTGGTAGCTAATATTAGGCTGTAATAAGCTGTATATATGTGAAATGGTAAGAAGTGGGAAGTCTCGAACCAGCTCACTGAGAGGAGCTTTCTCTGCAATGTTCCTCAATAGAGTTTCCCATGCTCCACAGAAAAATGCTATGGCTTGCAAAAGTCTGAAGCTTGCCAGTGGGGAGAGCAAGGTGCCCTCAGATTTCCCAGGCGCCTAATGTAGGAGGCGATCATTTAAAAGCTTCCCATACCCTGGAGGAGATGCTAGGGCCTGTAAAGATCTGAAGCCACAGTAGAAGGAGCCCTCTAATATTCTGAAGTGCTAATGTCAGACGTAACCAGGTAAGAGCTTCCCATGCTCAAGAGGAGATGCCATGGCCAACAAAGATCTGAAGCTTGCCCCTACAGAAGGCGCCCTTTGATTTTCTGTACGCATGAGGTTATAAATTGAGCCTGGACTAACTTTCACAGGAGCTTAGAAGTTTAGCAAAAGTTCCAAATTAAAAGCCCAAAGGCGTATCATCAGGTCATTAAAAGCGACCTATTGGGTTTTAACATTTTTGTCACTTCCCTAACACGCTTCAAGTCTATTCTCTAAGGGGCAGACTTCCTCTAAGCATTGCTTTGTTTTTTTCTTTTTTTGTGTGTGTGTTGGGGTGGCAGCCTTAGAAAGACCTAGTCGTCAAGTCTTTTGTCCCACCCCAATAAGTTCGAATTAATTCAAGAAAGGTAATCGGACTACAATGGGAATGAGGAGGAATCTATTGCAAAAACACCCAGAAGTGAACTATTTGTTCTAAGAAGCAAGTAACATCTACTAATTCTTCCTAAAGCATATAATGATCAGAAAGAATAGTTCATTAACAGTGACAAGCTCACTTAATAGGTAAATAAAAAACATAATTATTACCTTCCTCCACAGGTCCTTTGACGACAATAGAGTGCAGCTTAATAACCTGAGTAAAAGGTATGTAAATCAAAAGCTGCTCATCGGCATCGCTCTCCAAATTCAAGCCCTCATCTTCTCTATAACCCTGGTCACAAACAAAAATCAACTTAATCCTCTGATACAATTACAATTGCCAGGTCGAGAAATATCGTGTATAAAGTATTAGTTCGACATTTTGTGCGTCTATCAAACCGTGCATCATAAGATAAAGTTCAGTTTCTGCGAACTTTTAGCAAAGGGAAAAACTTGAGATGGTAAAGACGCGTGAAATGTAGTGAACAAAGATATACACAACAAAGAAGTAGAATGGGGAAAAAAAACAAATCAAAACTTGTTCACATGTGAGAAAATGAAAAATGTTACTTGGATTCTCAAGAAAGAAATGGAGGAAGCCGCCAGCACTCCTCACAATTTATGGACGAAACGAGACCTCGTGTTTACTGCCAAAAGCGTGTCAAACCCTATGCCAATTTGATTAGCATTTCAGACGATTTGATGAATGGAAAAATTCACGTGTCTTTCACATCATCGTCATCATCATCATTCAAGATTTTGTAACACAAACTAGTTGGGTCGGCTACATGAACCCTTTTCTTTGATTACCCTCTATCAGTGCATATGTTCCCTCGTAAGTTTCTAGCAATTCTCTCCAAGTTATCATCAGTCTACCCCCACCCCATCTTACCCCCATCAACTTGGCACAAAATGACTTCTTCTTTTAGGGCATCTAAAAGCCTACGCTGGATATGACCAAACCATCTCAAGCGATGTTCCCTCATCGTTCCTTCAATTTGCGCGCGCCACTCCATTTTGCAAGAGATATCCTCATTTCTTATTCTATCTCCCTGTATGAATGCACATCCACCTAAGTATTCTCATCCCAGCTAAACTCATCTTAGGATGGTGTTTCTAAGTTGTCCAACATTCTGAACATACGATGCTGGCCCCACTGCCGTCTTAAAAGTTTTTCCTTAAGACTTTAAACAGAGATGCTAAGATCACATAGCACCCTGGGAAGGAAACCTTCACCTTAGCCAACCAGCTCTTATCCTATAGGCAACATCCTTGTAAACCTTTCCCTCCTTGTGCATTCTCAATCAGAAGTAACCTAAAGATATCTTCCGTACTTACTTTTGACCATTCATAATTACTTCCTCTCTGGACCTCCTCCTGCTTTTATGCTTTATCAAGTAATCTGTCTCAACCATACATAACATTAAGCCTTTGGATTCTAAAGTACTTCTCTAAAACCGTAACTTGATATGTAACTCTTGTACTGCAACTTAACAAGTAGTCGTACTCTTGCCTCATCAAGTTGAACTATATTAACAGCAAACAATGTTCCCAAGAAGATACGGGCTTAAAGCTAACCCTTGGTGAAGTCCAGGTCTAATCAGGAACTCGCTGTCATTCCATCAGTTTTTCTCACACCAGTATTCACTCCATACGTATCCTTAATCACATCAACATACTTGGTAGGCAGTTTTTTCTTCTAGAGCCTGCCACACAACTTTTCTTGGTACCTTATCATAGGCTTTTTCCAGATCTATAAAGCCACGAGAGAATCCTTTATCTTCTCTCCAAAGCTCTACATCAATAGCCTTATCAAGAAAATATATCATTTCTCCTCTCTAAATCTCTCCATCAAATCGCCTAATCAAGAAAACAGCTTCCATAGTGGATTTTCCAGGCATGAAACCGAATTGTTTTTCAGATGTCCTCCCTTCTTCATATATGTTCAATTACCGTCTCCGAAAGCTTCATCCTGTGACTCATGAGCTCGACCCCAATTATTGCATATCTCCTTAATTCTCATATTTAGGTATCAAAGTGCTTTTTCCTCCGCTCCTCGAGCATTTTCTAAGCATTCAAGATCTACTTAATACACTTAGTCAACCGGTCTGTGCCCACATCAGCCAAGTTTCTCCAAAGAAACCCATGTTTAGTATCATATAATGAGTGACCAAATTCTCGTAAATTATCTTTGGATTTTCCATTAAACAGCTTATCAAAGTAATCTCTATAACCACATCTGCTTTCACTAATAGCCTCTGATTCTTAGTAAACTTTATCTCATTCAAGTCTCTGCTTCGTCGTTCTCTTATCTTAGCTATAGCTTGTAGATCTTTTTGAACCTTTTTAGTACCTAACCTTTAGTGTAAACTCTCATAGGCCCTACCTCTAGCCTCCAACATGTGAGTGCAAAACTGGATATACCACCCACTTGATCTTCATCAACCTTTCAGAGCAAACCTGAGAGGCCGAGACTCCCACCACCATACATCACCAACATTCTTCACAATATTAGAAGTGTTCGCAAATCAAATTCAGTTCAACAATCCGGTTCTTATGAATCGTTATTTGTCCTCTTCAAACTTCATGGCCAACCTTCCACCTCCCCTTATATGCACCACTGTACAACCATCACCACTTTCTTTTCCCCGCAAGCCTTATCAATGACATTGTGCAGAGTTAGGATGAAAACAGCGGATAACTGTTCAAGAAAATTTTGATTTCAGAGTTGGTTTAGTATTTGAGAATTGATCAAGCAGTCTTGGTTTTTTCTTGGATTAAGGCTCGATTGCGTTTCTGGCCATGGACGTGATGGATATGCCTCTCTTCACACTTTGAGAGGTAATTGTTGACTGGATCTGCTGTGGGTCTCGATCACGGCAGATGGAGGTGAGTATTTGCTCCAATTTCAGAGGTGATGGCGGCGGCAATGGCAGGGAAATGTAGTGGGGTCTTAAGAAGAAGAAAAAGTATCTTGATTTTCAAAATTTTGCAACTATGCAAAACTGCTAGACTTTTTTATGGAAAAGATGTCACCAAGACGATGATTTTTAATTGGATTTGTCCAAGCCAGTTATTTATGTAACTAAGGTTTTCAATTTTATAGAGAAACCGATGACCATGATAAGCAAGATGTCAAAGAGAGTGCTATGAAAGAGTTGAAGAAGATGAGAATAGTAGGAAATAGCAAAAAAAAAATTAAAAAAAAAACATAGGGTCTATCATTTTGCTCTCACGTGTTAGAGGAGCGAGACTTTTCCATCGACTACATGAATCGTTACAAAATGCAACTCGAAGATAGGTTAAGACTAAAATAATGTTTTCTATGTATTTAATCCTTGAACTTTAACAAGAAATAGATACATAATCTAATGCTCTACTTGATTAGCCACATTTTCTGGTCTACCAACTAGTTAAGCAGTGTCTGCAGATGACAAGTTAAGCCTAGCAAATGGAGCTCAAATCAGGCTTTAGCCAAAAAATTCACTTATGGGTGCTTTACTTTAAAAGTTACCATGGCAGAATACTGCCATACTTTAACTGCGAACTTATATCCATGAACCCACATATAAATTTTCTTAAATGCAAGTGCAGCAAAAATATTCATGAGCAAGCAAAAACACCAAATTTAAGACTGCTAAGCATGGTAACAAAGTTTGAACTATTGGGCAAAATTCAGGAACATGTCACAAGAAAGTGCGAGATTGTGAAACTCTGACTAGCCAGATTACAGTAATATACCGCAGGCTTTTGGAACATCTCGCAAGAAATAAGCGACCATTTATTTTGCAAAATAAGCTATATGCTTCTGCTCAGAACAATTTGACATTAATGCTAGATGTTCATATAGTTAACTTCTGTTATTACCCAACCTCTTCATCTTAACTCCTACCTTTCTCTGTTCTTACAAACAAAACTTGCGTAATAATTGTATATCCAATGTTGCTTCATAAGCATTTGTTTCTAGTGTGGCGAGGAACTTGACGTGAGGCTATTGTAGATCGAATGAATTTTTATTCTTCATACTGCTAGATCTAAAGTGTATAGTCCTTTTAGTTTCTTAACAAATGAATTCAACATTCTTATATAGTTGCCCAGAGAAGGTAATACAATAAAAATAATAAGCTAAGTTCTGAAAAGAATTAGCTGGCTCACTTTAGTTATTCAAAAACTCTCTAACAGAACACCACGACCGGCTTACAAAAGACGCAGAAAGGAAAAGAAAAACCGAATAACTTAATAATAAGGAGGAAAAAAAATCTATTCTGCTGTCTTATTGCCTATGCCTCCACCTTGTAGTCTCAACCTATGTTAAATGGACTCTTTGGTTTTGCGTGAAGTACCCGTGTCGGACACTCGACACTTGGACATGGGTATGGGATATGTGTCCGACACATCTCATAGGATATGCCATTATGATACTATCTTATAGTCTTTTGTTTAATTAGTAGTTGCTTTGAGTGGAGATAAGTTGTCAATTAAAACCAAATGCATCACATAAAACACATTTTTGCCTTCAAAATAACTAAAAAACAATAGTAAATATGAATATTTTGCCGTGTCCCCGTGTCTTGCGTTTTCAAAATTAGACGAGTCCGACACTTGGACACGTATCCGATCCGGACAGTTGTACCGAGTCCATGTAACATAGGTCTCAACAATCAGACTCTATCCGAAGGTACTAACAGTGATATCCTCCTATGACCCTTTCTATAGATCAATATATCTGAGGAAGGTGGCAGCCATCTAAAAGCGTTTTTATATACCCTTTATTAGCATTAGCACCCCAAGTTTGCACTCCAACTAGTATTCTTTAGACAAAGCAACCACCAGGCTCCTCCTTTCATCACTATCTTTTCTCTCTTTTTTGGGTTCCTTCCTATACTCTTGTTTTTAAGTTCGTCCACATTGTCAAGAAAATTGACAATGTGGGAAACTTAAAAGGGAGTCAGATGGTGGCAAGTCCAAATATTGTATGATTGCATTAGTTCACAGAGTGTAAGCAAAATGCCAATAATAAGATGTAGAACAGCTAGCACATTCAACCCCAGTGATAAAATGGGCAGCTTTGGTTAGAATTTTATAGCACCATCTTCCACCTATGGAATTGCTTCGAATATACAAAAATTTGACACGATGCAAATACAAATTCTAACGAAAATCACTTCAAGAGTACTTGTTTACACTGCTCATCAAAAAAAAAAAAAATAGAAAAGCATGTGCGCATACAAGAGGTTATCTTGCCATCATAGATACTTCCTCGACCCAAACACATCCTTAGCCCCAATTTACTTATGGTCGGGTATGAAAACCCTCTTCCACCATGTTCTTTGTACATTGTCTAGCAATAAAGCCCTTCTTCACTAATTGCGAATTTGCATAGGCCACTTCTTCTCACTAGTTGGTAGATTGGACCAGTGAAATAATCAACCTTTTGTCAGCAACTCTCTCGTGCGCGCATATGTACAAAGGAATTTCCACCCACTCATAAAAATGAATGAGAAACAAAGAGTAACTAAATGCTTCCACTAACTTACTGGGGATGAAGATAAAAACTTACTACCATGTCACTTCTTTTTCCATCGATGAGTTAAAACATCCGCACTTATTAACACCCAAATTAAAGTTGTCTCATTTTACCCTTGTCCGTCCCGCTTGTATTGTATGACTGGTGATGCTATCAATTACAACACCTAACTCACCTCTATCATTATATGCCGTTTGTCATTACAACGCATGCTTACTTGTATTCCAGCATTGTTGTTACTATAGCCATGGGAGATGATGGCAGTTTACGTGATGAAAGTGGTATCTTTCAGGGGTGGAGTTCAATGCTGAGTTTGCATATCTCGCATGTGCTGTAGCAGCCACACAGCCGACAAAAACTTACAGTGTAGCATGGGAAACTTACAAGCGAGTCACTCATTGGTCAGCCTAAGTAGTGTACAATTGAATTATATTGTAAAGTGTAACCACACAATCATAACTAAATAACAGTCAAAGCTAGCACGTCCAACTCGTTGATCTTTACCAGCACCATATTTATACAGCTAAAGCTTGCCTTTAATAAACCTAGCACCCTTAGCTCATAGTACATCCTAGCACCATATTTCCACTACAAACTCTTTGAAAATCTGACCCACGGTACAAATTGAAGCAACTACTCCTAAAACTTAACCTAAGCAAGGCAATCCCTAGCAAGGCCAATAATAAGCAAGGGAAGACAACATTCTTCTGTCAAACTTTACTAGCCCGGCAGATTAAATAAACCCTGGTATACTGAACAGTATTCCCTCCTTCCCATTCAATATATCACCTTTACTTCTTGCAAATTCCTGGGCACAGATCTAGTACATGCAAGAATTGACTTTATTTATTGTTCTTACCCTAACTTTGACTTGTCAAACAGTACTTATTTAATCTACCATTGCTATTTGAATTTAATCCTGTGTTTACATGTACCAAAAATACTATGAAGCACGGACACGGGTGCTGGTTCAAATACAACACGGGTACGGATACGGGGATATGGCACTTTTGAAAATTTTAGGATATGGGTGCGACGGGGATACGACAAATTTTATAAATATTTTTTTAATATTTACACTTAGTATTGAATTTCTAAACAATTTGAATCTTAATAAAAGTATTAGATATATGTAAAAAAAATATTAATAATTGAACCAAAATAAACAACGTTTAAGTTTAATGGGCTGCTTCGTAAACTTTGATGTTTTCAATCAAATTAGTGAGAGTTTGTTAAGTTTAATGGGCTGCTTTGTAAATATTAGAATTGTATGGCTGAACACAATAAAGTTTGTATACGTGGTATTACTTTTATTTCTTGAAGTACTAGGACTCGTTAAGTAATAAAAGTGTTTTAAATTAAACAAATCTATCTCCAGCACATCGATAACATCGACATCACAGTCGGATTCCCTATTCTTCTTCACCCCACATTGCCGCACGCCATACATCACATGCCGCGTTGGTCTTCGATGAGTACTTCTTCCTTCTCCTTCTTCTTCTCCGTCTCCTTCTTCCCTCCAGTCTCCTCCCTCTTCTCAAATTCCTTGCCCGTGGTCCCAAAAGGTGGTGGTTGGAGTGGCCACTAGTCGTCGGTGACCACCAATCTGCCCTTTCCACAGTCCGATACGCACCCGAGCCGCACCTGATATTTAAGACATTAAAAAATAAATCAAAAATACCGGACACGCACCCATGCCGCATCTAATTATGTACACTTCGTATTGAATTTCTAAATAATTTAAATCTTAATAATCATAATATATGTGTTTGATATTTGTAAAAAGATATTAAGATTCAAAGTAGTAGATTTTAAGCTTAATGGGTTCTTTTATAAATTTTAAAGCTTTCAACCAAATTAATAAGAATGTGTTAAGTTTGATGGGTTGTTTTATAAATATTAAAATTGTATAGCTGAATAGAATAAAGCTTTCATGTGTATCACTTTTATTTATTTGAATTACTGGGGTTGGTTTATGTAATAACTTAACAATTTGGGTACTTAAAAAATATGACAAACTTGTGGATGCTAGCTGCCAAAAAGTCAAAAGTTAGCCAACATAGAGACCATTGAGAGATTGTCTTCTCTTATTTCTCTGTTCTTCTTCTCCTCCGGAAGCAACGGCACGGCGCACGCTGCACTGGGTCACCCGTAAGTCCTCCTTCTGCTGCTTCTACTTCTTCTCTCCAGTCTCCTCTCTCCTCTCAAATTCGCGGTGGTCGCTGGAGTTTCTGGTGGTCGATGGTGGTCACAGATCTGCCCAACAATAGTGTTTTAATAGATCTGATACGCACCTGAGCCGCACTTGAGCCGCACCCGGTATTTAAAAAATTAAAAAAATAATGTTGGACACACACCTACGCTGCACCCGAGGAGCACCCACACCCGACGCGTACCAGAAGCTGGTGCTTCACCCTAAGTGCCGCATTGGTGCTTCATAGAGAAAACTCGAAAATGTGGAAATCTTAAAAAGGGAGTCAAATGCTGGCAAACCAATAAATTGTATGATTGCATTAGTTCGTAGAGTAAGCAAATTGCCAGGAATTAGATGAGAACAGGTAGCTCATCCAACCACGGTGATAAAAACAGGCAACTTCGGTTAGAATTTCATAGCCCTATCTTGCTACTACGGTATTGCTTCAAATATACACAAATTTGCCACGGTGCAAAGGCAAATTCCAGCAGAAAACACTTAAAGAATACTTGTTTGCTTGTGCTGCTAATCAAAAAAATTAGAAACGCATGTTCACATACAAAATATTATCTTGCCATCACATATACTTCCTCGACCCAACTGTACCCTTAGGCCCAATCTACTTAACGTCGGGTATGAAGCTCCTCCTCCATGTTCTTTGTGCATCGTCTAACAATCAAGCCCTTCTTCACCCCAATTTCGCCCATACCACTGTCTTCTCACTAGCGGGTAGAATTGGATTCATCATATGAAGTGAAATAATTCACCTTTTGTCAGCAACTCTTGTGCACGAATATGTACAAAAGAAATGCATATTCCACCCACTCATAAAAAATTGAGATACAAAGAGTAACCAAATGCTTCCACTAGCTTATTGGCGATGACAATAAAGACTTACTACCATGTCATTTGATTTTCCATCGACAAGACTTGAGTTCAAACATCCATCCTTATTAACACCCATATTAAAGTTCTCTCACTAAACCCTCCTCCGTCGAGCTCGTATTATATGACTGGGTGACGATAGCAACTACAAACACCTTGCTCACCTCCATCTTTATATGACTTTCATCGTAATAATACATGTTTACTTGCATTCCAGCATTTTTGTTACTCTAGGCATGGGAGATGAAGGCAGTTTACATGATAAAGTGGTATCTTTCAGGGGTGGATTTAAAATGGCGAGTTCAGAAATCTCGGATGTGCTGCAACAGCCACAAGGCTGGAAAAAAAAAAGGGCAGTGTGGCATGGGAAGCTTACAAGAGAGTCGGTCATTTGTCAGCCTGGACAACATACAATTGAATTAGATGTAAAAGTGTTTTCAAACAATTACAACTAAATCACAGACAAAGCTTGCACCGTCCAACTCGTTGATCTTTACTAGCACCATACTCGTGTTGCTAAAAATTGGCCGTTATAAAACCCTAGCATCCTTAGCTCATAGTAGTTCCTGGCACCATTTTCCACTACGAATTTTAGACTTCAAAAGTTTGACAGGCGGTACAAATCAAGCAACTACTCAAAAAACTTAGCCTAAGAAAGACAATCACTAGCAAGGACTATAATAAGCAAGGATAAACAAGATTCATCTGTCGAACTTCACTGAGCCCTTGAGATTTTAAAAAATCCTAGTGTAGTCAACAGTATTCACTCCTTCCCATTCAAATTTTCCCCTTGACTTTTTGCAAACTACCCCAACACAGATTTAGTACATGCAAGAATCGACTTTACTCATTTTTTTTACCCTAAGTTCAGCTTGTCAAACGGTACTTATCCAACCTACCATTGCTATTTGAGTTCAATCCTGTGTTTACATGTACCAAAGTCTATTCTAGGAATCCGCAAAAAAGTCAAAAGGAGAAACATTCAATGAACGGACGGAACAAAACGAAAGCTTCTGAAATTGCAACAATGATTTTGCTAAAAGAAACCCTAGTTTCCTAGGAAGGGGAAAGAAAGGTACTATGCCTGTTTGAGAGCGTTGGGAAAGGAGTTGGTGGGGCTTTGATTAAGGCATTCGACTCCCGTCCAGTCAATGAAGTCCAGCAAATCCACCTGAACGTAGACATACATGAAAACTTATCATGTAAATACCAAGGCGTATGAATAAAAATGGTGATCTAAAGCATGAATGTGTACTTGGCTTCTTTGGATTGCAGAGGCGGCGGACTCGGCAGACATTGCGGACGACACGACACAGCGATTGTAGTCAAGAGATGGAGGGGGAGGGAGGAGAGTTTCACAGCGAAGGGAATAATAAAACCGTAAAGTCTTCTTGTTTTCTTTTCTTGGTCGATGCTAAACATACAAAATTACCATCGTTAACATATAGAGGAAAAATCATACCACCAATAAGCGAGTTACACGTATTTTTTAAAATTTTTTGGAGGGTAGTATGGACTTTAAAGTCTTCGCCTCGACTGGTAAGGTGTAATTAGAGATATCTTTACAAGTTCCTTCTATTTTAATTGTCATATGCTCCCTCTTCCTTTTTAGAATTTTACTTCAGATGTGTTTCAAGCTAAGCACCAAAACAGATTCAAATCCTAAGACGTTTGTTATGTGTTGTGATTTGTAAATTCGTTCACGTAATTATCATGTACCGTCTAACGTTATTGAAAATAAGAGCGCAATAGCTCTGTCCATTCTAGAAAAACATGGTAACGTTGCTCTAATGAGCTTTTGGTAAAAGAAACATTCGATTACAAAACCTGAGAAACCCAAAAACAAAAGAACCGTTTGTAGTGAACCACGAAGAACGTGAAATAAGTTGTAGTGGACCTCCTTTAATGTGGAAAATTGATCACATTAGACGGATTAATCACATAATGAATAAAATGACCTTAACATCCTCGTCATGTCCTTTTGCTCATTTTATACCATGCTCATAAATTCAAAAAAAAAATAGACAACTATATTTTGAGAAACTCTACATAGATCACATTCCGATATACCAGATTCTTATAAACAAACAACAAATTCTGAGAGGTGGGAGGGGGGACAAAGAGAGACATGATTAAAGTCCTTCATTTTTATGACTTTTTTTTTCATATTTTATATGTAGGTATTTGGGATCACTCATACCATCCCATAAACCAATATTTTTAGAAAGAATTAATCACACTGAGTACTTCTAAAATTTGCCTTTATTACACCTGACTCTCCCTATTTATAGAAATTACATAAGCTATATATTTTTTTTAATATTTCAATTAACAGAGTTAACAAAGTTAATAAAAAGACGATAACACCCATAATAGAAAAATTAAATTTACCCAACACGCTACAACTTATGGGATGGTACTTGGGATCAGCCTCCACCGACGGCTTGCCGAGGCTCTCCACCGACGGCTTGCCGAGGCTCTCCACCTTATGCCTTCTACCTTCGCCTCCTACTTCCCACCTCCCACCTTCATCATCCACCTTCTGCCTCCCTCTACCTCCACCCCATAGCCGCCCTACCTAGGCACAACCGCATAACCTCGCCACCACTACATCAATGCAATAACCCTGCGCCGCCTCAACAACCCACCACCACAACCAATTTCCCAATCCACCACCGACCACCACAAGATGCAACACCTCAACCCACCACAATCGATCATCACAACCAGCAACATCCCAGCCCATTATATTTTAGATAGATTCAAGGGGCAAATATAACCTTCAATTGCCATAATCAACAGCACCTCAACCCACCACAACAGATCACCAAAACCATCCCAGCACATTACAACCTCTAATCATCATAATCAACATGTATGTCAAGTACCATTGTAATTGCGACCAAACCTCAACTTCCACGCTCTATCTTCCTTAATTGCGACGACGAGAATATGCAAGAGAAGCCATATATGTATTTGCACACGTGCTCGCATGTGTGGTTAAGGGGCATACGACAATGGTGATAACGGCAGCAACATCAGGTAGTGGTGGGAGCTTGAGGGCAGTGGTGGGTGGTATGGATCATAGGTTTCCTTTGGCAGTTTTGGGGAAGGGGGTGTATTTGTGTGCGATGGGCAGTGAGTGTGCGCATGTTGCTGGTGTGTGTGTTTGTGTTTGTGCGCGTCTATGTGATAGGCAGTGTCTGTGTGTGTGTGTGCACGTCGCCGGTTTGTGTGATGGCCAGTGTGCGCCTGCATATATGTTTGCACGATGGGTAGTGAGTGGGGGATGGACTAGATTTGGTGGTGGGATGGTATTTGGATAGGTGGTGGTTGGCAGTGTTTGTGTAATGGGCCAAAAAAAGCCCTCAATAGTGGTAGTTGGGCGGCGATGGTGGTGGCTGAGCGTTGGTTGGTAAAGAAGACTTAAGGACATTTGGGTAGATCATAAAAAACATATGGTGTCCTAACTTTTCTTAACGTTTCTTGGTTCTATGTAACACAATTACATTAAAAAAAAAAAGAAACAAAGTAATAAAAATAGATAGAGGGAGTCGTTTGTATTTTTAGCTAAACATCAGAAGTTTCGAGTGTAATTAACCTTTTCAAAAATAAAAACTTGCACCAAAATATTAAACACCAAAAACTAAATTTGATATGTTTGATTTGGTTGTTCAATAAATAAATCCAATGTGTTTCAGTGATATGGTAAGCACGATGCTAAAAAGCTTACATTAGTGGTGGATTCGGTAAATAACATCCACACGTGGTCCTTAATGATAATGTCGGCTGTGGTGGTAGAATTTGATGGTGGTGATTTCTTTGATGTTGGTAGGCTTTGATAATGCATCGTTAGATACTAATGTTTGCATAAGACATAATTGTAATTGATCAATGACGGTGATTATGGTTGTGTAGTTGAAGGCAGGGGTGACGATGGGGGCAAAAGATGTGGCGACAATGGCAGAGCCAAAAATATTGAATGGGTGGGCACTTGAAATTTTTTTATGATTCAACGATAAGAACATTCCTAAAGTCATGCTCGAATATACTTGTCCACATTTTTTTCTTCGACAAAAGTTGAAGTTTATGTAATTAAGTCCACTTTCTAACTACCGGAATAGTGGAACTCAATATTGAGTTTCCTTGGTTCTGTCTAAATGGCTCAAGCTGAAGCTCAGCTAGAAATTTCAGGGTGTATAAGGCTGAATAACTACTATTGTTGAACATGCAAATTGTAAGTTCCAAACACGAATCTTACCGTAAAAGTCGATGATGTGACCTTTGGGTGTTAAAATATAACCAAGGAGTCCACCATAAAATCGCCCTCAGCCAACATGAGCCGTCAGCTTGATTCAGGGCATCTAAAAAATAAAATAAAAAAACGTCCTTCTGTTTACAATATCAATCGAGGGAAGCATTTTTTACCTAAAGCCACCAGAAGATTGGCTCGACTTTATCGGACCTAACGCAAGACGTCAACCTACCGGAGGAGGGAAAAGGAGAAAACATTTGAGTATAGAGACGTAGAATGAGGTGTCGCAGCAAGAGCCCAAAGGCGGTATGCTTCGTCGCCTTGTAAAATGTAAACTATGTGGTTAATATGTTGACTTTATGTATTTACTTATTTAAAGTTTGAACTTCTTTTTTTCCTCTTTCTGTTTAATTGTATAACTCTAGCATTAAAAATGACTAAAAGGACTTTTTTTAACTATCCTTAAACACGTAAAGTAACTAAAAAGCCATTTCCTTTAAGTATTTTTAACTTTTTTAGCTGGACACTTTTTTATCATTGTTGGTAAAATATACTCCGTACCATATAAGAAGGAAAAAAATTTGGAGGAGCAGGTGGGCACGGGCCCACCGGTGCCACCAACTAGCTCTGCAAACTCGGGGGTGATGATGGAAGCTGTGGAGGTGGTGGTGATTTTTCAGTCACGTGGTACCTATTTAGCCTCGGAAATAGCTTCAAACTGTATTGTAACATTAATGATCAAAAGAGTATCAGCTAACCTGAGAATAAACATGTTAGAATAGTGTAACTGAGACTTAAAGTAGAATTTACATGTAAATGTGAAGTTAAATTAAGAGAGTAGTTACTTGAGCTTTACTATCTATCAATTTAGTTCTTCGAGTAGTATTTGGTAACACATTTATAGCTCGAATGGAGAATTGTAAAACTCAATTAGTAATTTTTCAACACTAAAGAACAATCACTTGACTTCGATACGGAGATACTATTAAGCTTATTGTCAGTGTAGGCGACCTTTGCCAAAGTAACTTATTGGAGTAAAAGGTAAAACTCAAAAAAAAAAAAAAGGTGCTATTTCTATAAAATCATGAGAGCTTTCTTTGACACTAGAACAACAGACAAAGTGCATGTTGAGTCAATGGCCATCCCAGGATATCTAAGACCAAGCACAAGTACAAAACCTCATTCAACAGAACTCACAGGAGTTATGAGTTCAGTCTGTGAGTTAGCTCCGCACCATGACCAACTTCACCGAGTTTGACTCAAAAGTGACTCAACTAAAATGCTACCCACCACCAACCCCACAAGGGCCTGATGCAAAAGGCCAAAAAAGCACAACTGAACTCTTCAACCAAACACAAAAGTAAGGAGAGATCAGAATCCAGATAAGCTGACCAATCCATCACAGAAGAAGAAGAAAGAGGAGCAGAGGAATCAATTCCGCATTGCTCCACCACCATTCCATCTCAATGGCCACCGCTACCACCTCCTTATCCTTCCTCTCCCCTCCTGCCCCCCTCTCCTTCTTGCTCCACCACCACAACCCCACCACCCGCCTCCTCCTACGCACCCCCTCCCTCCGCCCCCACACCCGTTTCTCCATCCGAGCCTCCACCCCTACCCCCACCTTAACCCAAGATGACCTCAAGAAACTCGCCGCCGACAAGGCCGTCGAGTACGTCAAGTCCGGCATGGTCCTTGGCCTCGGCACCGGCTCCACCGCCGCCTTCGTCGTCGCAAAGCTCGGCGCCCTCTTGAAATCGGGCGAGCTAACAAACATCGTCGGAGTACCCACCTCGAAACGGACCCAAGAGCAAGCCGCCTCGCTCAACATCCCCCTGTCCGTACTAGACGACCACCCGAAACTTGACCTTGCAATCGACGGCGCAGATGAGGTGGACCCGGATCTGAATCTGGTCAAGGGCCGCGGCGGCGCGTTGTTGAGAGAAAAGATGGTGGAGGCGGCGAGTGACAGGTTTGTGGTGGTGGTGGACGAGTCAAAGCTGGTCGACGGGCTGGGCGGGAGCGGGCTCGCGATGCCGGTCGAGGTGGTGCAGTTTTGCTGGAAGTATAACTTGATCAGGCTGCAGGAGATATTTAAGGAGGAGGGTGTGGAGGCCAAGTTGAGATTGGATGGTGGGAAGCCTTATGTGACTGATAATATGAATTACATTGTGGATCTGTATTTTAAGACGCCGATTAAGGATTCCGGGGCGGCGGGGAAGGAGATTTCGGCGCTGGAGGGGGTGGTGGAACATGGTTTGTTTCTGGATATGACGACCGCAGTGATCATTGCCGGGGCTGATGGAGTAAGTGTCAAGACCAAGTGATCATGGTGAGAGTTGGAAAAGTTACCCCCTTTCAATTTGATGATGATTTTTAGATTTTTGTTGTAACTTGATACATGGGCTATTTCAAAAGCTAACTGTATTTTTTGTATCTTTATTGGAACGGCATTGAAGTGTAGATGAAATAAATTTAGGAAATTCTGAACAAGAGCTGCTCTTGAGTTGTGGTGGTTTTGGATCTTATAACGTGGTTTTCTTATCTAATCCTTGTTGTATCTTAATTGAAGGTTCCTTTAAGAATATACCACAATTTTTGTATTGACAATGAGGTTTAGATGAAATGTAATCTGCAGATTATGCACTTCAGTAGCTCTTGAGTTGTTGTGGTTTTGGATCTTGCAACATTGTTTTGTTACTTAAACCCTTTTGTAGTTTAATAGATGGGCTATTTAAAAATTGACTACAGTTTCTGTATCTCATGGGAATGGCATTGAGGTGTAGATGAAAATTAAAATTTGCAAATTATGCACATGAGTAGCTCTCGAGTTGTTATGGTTTTTTTTATCTTGCAACTTGGTGTTGTTACATGAAACTTGTTCTGCTTCGTGGAAGTCTCATCCTTAGTCAACTTTCCGGTTCAGGGTGTTAATCTTGATAGGTCTGTGCATGAGTGCATCACTGAGGATACTGCTTTTTGGATTTGGGCCACATATTAGGCATGTGGAATATGGTCTGCTAATTCGAGAAATCTCAGCTAACTTGAAGTTATGTATGATAATTGATTTCACTTGCTACTATCATATGTTTTATGTGTGATCCGCACTTGTAATTACTGGTGCATATCCATTATCCATTTTTCTTCTATTCAGATTTTTTTCCTCGAAATCTGTTGACCTACAAAGGGAGTAATTTTTAAATTGGAAATTGGAGTGCCCTTTTGGTGACAAAAGTCTGTGTAAGAGCAATTATCCACGAAAGTTAGGAGCATCGTTTGGCGCAGATGAAGTTGACTCCGTAATTTGAGTGTGCAGAGCAACAGATGTTTGCAATTGTTGCTGTGGTGAAAATCACATGTCTGCAATATTCATGATATATTGGTGATTGCGATATTCATCTTTTTCTTTAAACTTCTTAGCATCTTGACAAGTCATCAGGTGGATTATATGCATATGAGTTGTTCCCCTATCGTATAGTCTTTTTTCCTCTAAAAATCTTCTTGTGCTTTGTGGAACTCTCATCATTATCTAACATCAAAATGAATTATGCATTTTGATCATTTCAATGGTTTAGAGCCTCTTTGGTTTAAAGTTTCATTTGGGCATCTACTATGCAGGGAGTTGTACCTTTTTAGGCATTTCAATTTTTGATCACTACCTGAGAAGTGTTTATGAATACAAATATACAGAAACAGCTGGAAAGGTAGTTGTTCTTCACTTATATGTTGTGTCTAATGCTAATGCAAGTTTGTTACAGCAGTGAGATTGCACCGACTATTCTTTGAGTAAGTTAAGGAATGAGTGCAAGTTCCTGATCCGCTTCTTTGATGAGAATCATGGTCACCCTCCTGTCCTCAAGTGTCCAGGGTATGGTACTACTGCGACTTCTCCTATTCTGCACACCCCGCTCCAGCTCTGATGTCCATCAAATTACTTTTTCCCCATCCCATTTCTTTCCAGATCCAACATGGCCTCAAGCAACAAAGCAACCATTGAGGCCTTCCCCTACGTAATGTATGCAGCGGCATGATCTTCTGCCTCGTCAATTTGATAATCTTATTGGCAGTGGCCTAGCAGTAATGGTCAAGGCGGTTCAGTTTTTTCAAACCTACGACTTGATATATTCAGAAGCGTTTAAGGAATTAGGGCATCTTTGGCATCTTTGGTGGAACATCTGGTGATTCTTGACATGCCAACCACAGTGATCTTGATCCATGAAAAGAATAAGTGTGAGGACGTAATAAGGTTTTCAGATCAAGGATTCGGTGAGACTCATAGAAACTTCTCCTGAAAAATACATTTTCCACATTTTCTTTCCGTCCTCCTTAAAAAAATTGAGCACTTTGGTGTTTTTTTGGGGGTAGGAATGAGCTCTTTGCTGTAACCCAATAGATCAGTTGTATTATTGTTGTCTATACTTTTGTACCTCTAGTGCTATTTTTCCACGGCATGGTGAAATAGCGTATCAGGCATGCCATTAGACTGAGCAAGTCAGTCAAATCAACTGAAAATAAAGTGTCCATTACGGTTGGCTATTCGAACGCACGGGTTTAAATATATACAGCCTATTGGAAAGGTCAGTGTTCTCGTTATTCTTCTACTTAGGCATTAAAGATTTGGGAACTGTCTCTGTATGAAGTTTGAGGAGTATTTGCCTTTGAATAATGATAAAGATCCGAACTTTTGTCCCCAAAGTTGATTTCCGAATGATGTTGCTACGACAATATCGCAACGAATGGGAACTTTAACGGCGTACTGTCTTTAAACTGTTGGACTGTCTTTACTTTGAAGGTTATGCATTCTCTTTCTGTTTTTCATTTTCCCTTCCTTGTTTTGCTTTCAAGAAGTCAATCAGGTCCGAAGATGCCGACGCACAGGACATATAGAGGTGATAGACAATGCGTCATATCTTCTGCACTAAAGCAATATACCTGGCTTGCTATTATTTTGCGTGGGGTCTTGCAAGCAAGCATATGATTTTTGATGGTTGTGATCCGTGGATGAGCGATAATTGTTGTTGAAAGCGAACGTCAAGGAATTGCTCTCCAGTAAGAAAGCTATATTGCATCGTAAAGCCTTACCATGTTTTACAGTATCTTTTGCTCTAGTTGTGTTCATTGAACGTTGGACTATACAGAAATGGTCAAGAGGTGTGTGAAACTTCAGATCATGAAGAAGTCCAAAAAAGCAGAGGCATGGCTAATATATGTATATGTACACCTGTCTGTGGATGCATGTATGTGTTTATGTATCCGTCTGTCCATGAAATTAATTGGAGATAGTGCAGGGCATTGCACATTAGTTTATGTTGAAAAAGTAACATGAAACTTGAACCCAAACAGATTGCTTCTGCTCCAAGAACAGAGAACTGTGTTGCTGCAAGAGAGGTGAATCTGCGACTTTGAAAGTTCCGAGTAAAAGCAAGAATCTGCGGAACACATAACTTCAATCTCTCTTGTCATTCCTAGTAAGCCGACTACGCACATTCAGGTTGGGTGAGATTCTATGGTGGGTTGACCCCTAAACACAAATAGATATAAAACATCCGCGGTGAGTTGAATAACTTCCACACAACGTAAATGGTAGAAGGTGGTTGTTTTTAGATTCCGCTGTTGATTTATGCTGTCAATGTTAGGATCTAGATGAGAATTATTAGCTTACTAGGATTTGAATGGGACTGAATTATGCATTTGGAAAATAGCTTGGTATGTTAGCTGGCAAACACCTGTTGCAGGCGCACATGTCTGGGATAAATGCTTCTATGTTTCTGATATAAAGTAGGTGTATATGCACAGATATACAGATGTAGAATGCGTTTATGTGACAAAACGTGGACATCATTCATGTACAGGAAAGTTCATAGACTACAAGAATCGTCAGCCTCCCCCCATGACTGCGGTAATACCTAATTATACAAGGTGGAAATTTATCCCTCTATCTTAAAAGAGTAATGTGCTTAAACTTGTTTCTACACATTTTTATCACCAAAATGCCCTCTAAAATCTCCCATATTACCAACTACCCGCTTACGGGCCTCTGAAGCAGCGCCAAAGTTTAAAACTAACACTGCTTCTCCTACGCTAACCTCTCTCCCTCCTTACATACACACTGCCTTTGCCTCAACACAGACATCCTGCCTTTGCCTCACAGAAACACTGCCGTCGAAGAACCATCTTCACAGAAGATATACGAGTGCGTTAAACGGCGAATCTAACAACAAATTATTCCTGCTTTCTCTACTTCGAAGTTCCTCCCGCAATACTACTTTTGAAGGTCAGCTTTCGCATTACCAGAATCGCATAACACTATATTTTCTGGTCTGAGTCTTCTCAAAATACATTCAGCCATTCGATGTCATGTTTATCTACGACGCATTCCATCACTCTACGTACATGAGATTGCATCATTCACCACTAGCGCCAGTTCCTCGATCAGCAAAGCATGTGACCATGGTTTAAATGTACACATACTTGTGACACACTTCAAATTCACTAATTTCATGTGCATGAATAGAAATTCTGGTTTGATTAGCATCTCCACTTCTCTCTGCATGTCTTCCCTCCATTAATCTTAATCAAGGACTTCATGATGTCTTACCGCTTTACTATTGCATGCAAGGTATTTGAAGATTTGCAATAGCACACTTTGTTATCTTGCACATTCTAAGCACGTCACGTGTGTCTCAATTTTGTTCCAATTGCTTATTGTCTTAACCAGTGCTAGCAGAGGTATTGCTGAATGCTTTTGGTTCTTAGGCTTGACATAGGAAAAAACCAAATTTAAGAATCATTAGGAAAAGTACAACGATTAAAGAAGGTGTTGCAACCATATCCTAATCAGTTGAGATGAAAATATCAGTGATATTAGTTAACAAGAGAAGGCAAGAACCCGAGTGAAGAGAATAAAACATATAGTGGAAAGGCACTTTTTTTCCCTTAGGACTTACCTCTAATGTAACAATTACGGGTCGTATTCAAGCCTAATTGGCATATGCAAGCAAAAAACTGATCTAAACCAGCAAACCTGCACAAGCCCGCGCTCACTTCACACTTCTTCCATGATTCGATCCTGTACGAGTCGTTGTATCGCAAGGAAAACCGGAATTGCCATTCCGTTGGGTTGCCCTCATTTCCCCCAAATCCATATAGTGAAGTACAAGATGAGCATCGGAGCTTAGGGAGATCCAGTCCATAATCAGGACCAAGAGAAACTGGTGGATAATAGACACAAGAAGTAAAAATCGGTGCATTCGGTTGCAATCCAATACATGTTACCCCTTGCAAGAATACAAACCTCGGTTCAGATACAATAAGACTATTGCCAGAGTAGTCTATTAAGGAAATAGTGTGCCAGTAGATAACTGAAGAGTCCCAGAACTACATTTTATGTATCTGGCAAAGGCAGGGTGGCTGCAACCAAAACCTGAACCAAAGGGGGACTTTAATGGGGCACTGCCACATGTATCATGATATGTACTATTTCTAGGGAGGACATGGGAAATGGCATGGAGGGGGAAAATTAGGGCTGCTAACAAAAAAACTTTTAAGAGTAGCCAAGAACATTTTGCAGGTGACATTGATGAAGGTATGGAAGAAAGAATGTTAAAGACATAAAATGTGAAGCAAATGATGGAATGATAGACATCTGAAATGTGAAGCAAAGGAGGAGGAGGGAAATGTTCTTTTCGGTGGAGGTGATCATTTTCGACCTATTCCAAAAAAGTAGAGCCTATATTCATCAATAGTTCTAAGAAGCACTGAGACAATTTATGAAGACTTAGAGAATGGTTATATAGACCAATGAAATGCAAATTTACATGGTAAGCTTTTGCATATCGAATCTTACTTTTCTTCCAAAGTTGATTCGTGAAAACTCTGGCATTCAGTTCTAAATCCTACCCAAAAATAGTAGCATTAACAAAATACATACACATGATCTGTCCCTTTAAGAAATACCTAAAATTTTGTGACAGCAAATCAATCTAAAAGTTCAGCCCAACGTTGATGTAAGAAGAGATCAAACCCGTAAAAGAAAAGGAAGGGGATGTTAGAGAGTATAGATAGAAAAAATTACCAATACAGCAATGAACATAATGTAATGACATTAACTACTCTGGTGTGAATTCTTAGGCCAAGGAAATGCCACTATAGTTTTAGGTGTTTGGCAAAATGCCTAATTTGGTGTGAATTCCTACGTTGGAAAAGGTTGGAAAGGGTTGCAAAGGTCGAAAAGTTATGCTTCAGAAGCATAACAAGTAAAAAAATTTGAAGCATCAAGAGGGGGAGAAAGAATGACGCAGCAGGAGTTTCTTTACCCAAAGAAAGTTTGCAACCAGAGAATGAATAACTTCTGCCTACAGCACTTTGAAATTGAGTCCCCCTAGCTCTTAAGGCTATGATCTGAGCACAAACGTTAGTAGCGGCCTTATTCATTTAGACTTCAAAAGATGGCAATTTTTTTGGCATTTGTACGTAGTTACACGCTAAAAGAATCGACACCGTTTTTGGCACTATCATTTCGTACAAACAAAGTACAACAAGCAATTCAAAAAATCTATCTTCCCCACCAACCTTAGCATTTTCTCCTCTGCTTGACTAACAGCTTGGAATACGTTAATGAGTTTTATAATACATTAGTATTGCACAATCCAGAAAAAAGGATAGTTACACTTATCATATTTTTGTATTACTCTTATAGTTGGTGATTAATGTACGAGACACTTGGCGGCTTTGAGAGTTAGTTTGCGTTATGGCTATTTTGGTGAGAATTCTCGGGCCAAGGAAATGCCACTAAAGGGATGATGTGTAGTAGGGAATGGAAACAAAGGTAATGGCGCCAGGAACTGTGTTAAGAGTGGATCTGAATCGCATTAATGTGGTCAAAGGCACAAAACTCTTAGATGCTAGTGACATATGGAAGTCGAGAGCCGCACTAAAAAGGTGACATTGCACACACTATAAGCTCTCACTCTTTGGTGTGGTTACCTTTCCGGTCACAGGCATTAAAAGTTCTAAGTTGGTCAGATAACCGGATAACATTTCTAATATCAATCTGGAATCAAGTTTGCACCAGGAATTTCAGCCATAAGAATTTGGTACCGTTGCTCAATTAGTTAGTAAAGCTCCAGAATAAATAATGCTCGAGTCACATAGTCATACTTTCTTAGGCCAAATGACATAAAACTGACCCATAAGCATTGCCTACTAATGTTTATTTCAGTAGACACTTGTCGCATGCACCCTCACAAAGGACAAATTCAAATAGGTTAGTGTACTAAATAAGTGTACATTCATGAATCACTAAGAAAAGAAGGCAGGTAGTCATGTAATAAAGTACGAAGAGAAGAGCACCATGAGTAATTAGGTACCCTGCATCTAAGGAAACTAAACAGTCTACCCAATTGGTAACACAGGAGAGTCCTCAGAATCGGCCCAGGCTTCTCTACCTTCTGTAATATTACTCGATCCAACTTCTTATGAGACATCATTCTTAGGTCATACCTTTTTCCCCTTTGACATGAAATAATAATACAAGTCATCTAGCACAGATCATGTTGTTGGGTAGCATAAACACATAAAACCCATTCTTCTCCATCTATATACTGTAGGTGCAAGAACAACTTATGCTCATCTTTCATATTTCAGTGTGCTTTAATTCTGTTTGTTTTACACACAAACATGTTTTAATTTCTATGACTATCATTTAAG
Organism: Escallonia herrerae; assembly: GCA_033070095.1. NCBI lineage: Eukaryota > Viridiplantae > Streptophyta > Magnoliopsida > Escalloniales > Escalloniaceae > Escallonia > Escallonia herrerae. The sequence continues at coordinate 109,789 of JAVXUP010002017.1, forward strand.
ATCTTGTGAGTGGTAAGTAACATAGTACGCCACCTGTTTGTATGTATACCTCAAAGATTAGCCCTTTCAAGGTAGTCCAGTGAACCAAAAAGGACTAAGGTTGTTTCATGTATATTTTGGACCTTTGCCTTAGTCAGCCGCTTAGTTTCCTTTTCATGTATTTACTGTTTTAAAGCTACAGTGAATCCTTCATACTGGCTTTATCAATGGCCATTCAGTTCTCCATTTGATTTTTTGACATGTTCTAATAAGTACAATAGAGATTTGGTGGTGCTCTCCATTTGATTTTAATTTCTATGACTGTCATTTAAGATCTTGTGAGTGGTAAGTAACAAAGTACACCACCTGTTTGTATGTATGCCTCAAAGATTAGCCCTTTCAAGGTATACTCTAGCGAACCAAAAAGGGGTAAGTTTGTTTCATGTATGTTTTGGACCTTTGGCTTAGTCAACCTCTTAGTTTCCTTTTTATGTATTTAGTGTTTATAAAGCTACAGTGAATCCTTCGTTCTGGCTTTATTAATGGCAATTCAGCTCTCCATTTGATTTTTTGACATGTTATAATAAGTACGATAGAGATTTGATGGTGCTTGGTCTAAATGGACAGTATGGTAACAGTTTAGCTACACTAAAGTTATGGTAGTAATATATATGATACTTACAATTATAGAGGTCTAGGTGATAAATCAAGCCCAAAGAGAGTATTTTACCCTATCATGCTTAAGTTATATTTTGAATTTGCACATGCAATCTTTGAGTGAGCAATTACTAGATCTTCTGGATTGCAAGATGATGCAATTAGTAGAAATGAGGATGGCAATAAGCATTTGGTAGATGACTTTTCATTTTATATATAGATTACTTCTTGCACAAAACTGAGAGACTGTGGTTAAGAGGCCGAAAATTTCTATGGTTAGAGAGATACATGAGTTTGATCCATTGATCATTTGTCCTAGATTTGTGGTCCTTTGCTTCCTCTGCGTTTGGGGGTTCTTTGGTGATGCAATACTCAGAATTTATTATATCTAAAACTATCAATTACTTCAATTCCAAACATTTTCCTGTATTTTTCTACTTTTGTACCAAGATAGTTGATTTGACAAAGAGAGATATCTCTTGGAGGGATATGTGATTTCAATGCAGAGAGTTATTTTGTTGCAAAACATGCTTGGTCTTGTAATTGTGTAAAATATGTCAATTCTTTGCAGTTTGGCAAGAGCAAATACCCTAGCCACTGCGCAGCTTGTTTTTTTATCCAAGCAATTAACCAAGGGTATGCCTCCATTCCCATACCACATAACATTTTTCTTTCTTGTGACTTGACTTCAAACAACTGCTAACAAACAAGAAATACAAGGTATGTCATGCTATGAAATTTAGGAACTCACGTGTGTAAAAGCTCCGGTCAGAATTGCTCCCCAAGTTTTAAACTTCAGGTTCTCATGAAATAACATAGTGTAGAAGATGAGTCGGTTGTTGGATTTAAGAGGCTTTGCATCTATACTAGGGCAAAGACGTCTCAAGTGTGGTAAGCAAACAGATTTTCCGTCAACTGATTGGAGAGTATGCTAGAAAGTAGTTAACCTGTGGAAAATGACACCTTATAACTTTTGTGAGGTGATCTTGTTAAAGTTCATTTCTGTGGGGCGGAGTGCATTTGCAGAAACCATCTTGATCGGTAGTCGTGAGTGCTTGAGAATTTGCATAAGGCACGTTCATCACTTTCTTGCTCAATCCTTTTTATAGTTTGCATTTAGAAGTTGTCTAGCATGAAATATTGCAATACTCCAATATGATTAGCATGGGAGGGACTTCTTGTAGTTTGTCAAGATATCACCTTTTTTCTGATACAAATATAAACATTGCATTGTTCTGCATGTGCTTCCTAATTAAATTTACTTTCTTGTAACAGCTCCATGAATATGCAATAACAGCAGTATGTATATCCTACTATATACATAATGAGCACATTAGTTACTTACAAACTGTTTTGAAATCAAGCCATATGCCAGATGCCTATATTCATTTCCTGGGCTTCTTTTGTAGGTATTCACTTTACGCAAGAAGAGGTGACAACGGCAAGGAAAAGAAATCAGGTGATAAGCAGCTATCTGAGGAAGCCACATCTTCTAATCCTTTTGAAGATCACCACCCCAGTTCATCCAAAACAACAGACCCTGCTGGAATGCAGGGTTTGTAAAGTAGACACGTAGTCTAAGAAACAACAAGATAGCCACATTCACTTACATATCTAACCTGTATTGAGTAATATGCACACTAACACGCCTTCGGAATCTAGGCAAAGCTCATATCGGTGAGAAACAGTAACGAAAGCGTGGGCCTAGGAAGAGTTATGCCAAAGTAGTAGCCTGTAATGCATCCGAGTGCAAGAAAACGTCAGATTCGCTCAAAGTCAACGGCACGCAAGATACAATCAAAGAAACCCTACCCCTGACCGCATCAAAATTTGGATCTTCAAGCAATGCACCTAATCATCTCGGAGGTGACTATAAAGCATTATCCTACAAATCACAGCAGCAATTAACTTTTCAAATGCAACATTTATGCATCTTATTCTTCTTCTCTTAATAGTTTTAAACATAGCAACCTCTTGCTTAAGTCTCCAATAGAAAAAATGTCTAGAGTAGTGCTATCTTTATGGTTTTCACTTATGTATGTACGCTATTACTAAATCGCCTTTACAATTATCAAAGTAGATTCTCCGACATAATCATGCGTGCTAATAGACCAACTTCAAGCATATAGTAGAGACGGGTGGTGAAAGTTAGAGTACTGCGAAAGGGTAATCTGGAGCCTTATTGCATTTCAAAGGGATCTGGGCAGACGTGGCAAATCATACTTATGGACGAAGAGGTATTATATGTAAACAATTATTTTTCCCTTTTGTACTTATGCTCTATAATGTCTCTCATTGGTTTGTAATGACAGGGTACAAAAATACAAGCTATCTTATTCAATGATGTTGCAGATATGTTACAAAAATCTCTTCAAAAAGATAAAATGTACTCTGATTTCCACCGGACTCGTCAAACCAGTGAACCCACAATTTCAGAGTGTCCACAATAGGTTTGAACTAACATTTTCTTCCGGTACTCAAGCGAAGAAGCTTCACATGAACATAGATATAGCTCAACTTTGATTGCAATTTGTCTCATTCAACGATCTAAAGCACCATGTTGAAGATAATGGTATTATTGGTATGTTATAGGAGATCGTGTACAAATTATATATGTACCAGTTGTACAGTTTACTTTAAACTTACCTAACACATATTCCCTCTTCTCCATTTTAGATGTGGTTGGCTTATTGGGAGATATTGACAATCTATCATTGCTAAAGAAGCCAGGACGTGATGGGATAATGAAGCGAGATATGATACTCACAAATACAGAGTAATGTTCCATATTCATTGGATTATTTTCCTTTCATATTACAAGCAAAAAACATTAACCTTTGAACTATCTAATCTACGTCTGACATCATAACATTATGGACCGATTTGGCTAAAAATGAAGGCAATTTTCTATCAAAGCTAGCAGCAGATGATAAGCCTATTGTTCTCTCAAAGGCCAAAGTAACAAGATACGAAGGTGAATTTTTCTTAGATAATGAACTCTATATTGCACTTCCTGGAAAGTTGAAGCAAAAACCATTTTTTTCCTTTCAATTTTATATGTTTTACTTAAAATATAGGTGTCGTATCCCTGTCCATACTCTCGATTACGACACTCCATGTAAATCCTGCTCTGCCAGAAGTTGAAGCATTAAAATCATGGTATGTATAAAACACTTGCAATTAAAGATAAGATACTATATATGTATACATTAACAATGCTACGACGTGCTTATTGATTATGAATCTAACATACTACTGGTTTAAGCCATAATGAAAACCATGAAAGTGTAACTCCTTTACGAAGTTTGAAACTTCAAAATGCTAAACAAGTCAATATTGAAGAATTGATCAAACGACCTCTAAATCAGTTCCAGGTAATTTTTAAATTGTTTACTTATTAATAAGCACGTGTGATTCGTTATGTTGTAATTGCCTAAAGTACATGTACAAACTGTTTTCCTCATAATATAACTCATATGATCTAACTTGTAACAGAAAAACTATTGTTCCTTCAAAGGAACAATTGTCAGTATTGATAACATGGAAAAGCCTTGGTACGATGCATGTAACGTATGCAGTAAAAAGGTCGTGTTCACTGAACAAGGAGCAAAATGCCATGGATATAGGTGTTGTGCTACTCACAAAGCTGTGGATTATTCCCCGAGATAACAATTTCTAAACTTCTTAAGTGTTTTCCATTTGTTTTTGAGAAGTATGTTGTAAGTACATTGATTTATGCATCAAGTGATTGACATTTATTACGTTGTTTGTCAGGCATAATATGTTATTTTTCACTGATGATAATTTGGTTTTTAAGAAGAGCATCTAAGAGGCATCATTATTTAGATGCACAGGCTCAAGAGTCCATTTATCTATTTCCCAAATTTTTCAGCCTTCAAATGTCTATTTATTTTTTGAAAAATAGCAAGTCCCTAATTGCTGTTCGACTGTCCAGTAACCATGCTTACACTGCAATCATTATCATACCTTTCTCTTTGCAACAACAACCTTGCTAACATGAGAGGGCCTATCAATATTTTGATGGGTTGCATGAACCTTTGAATTGTAATCCTTTCAAAGAACATTTTTTGTTGAAACGCTGCCAGACAACAACCACATACTTGATATTAAGAGTTTTGAAAAACTCAAGGTTCTGGCTTTAGGTGGTTGTAACCATCAAGGTTAACTACCAAGACGGATTGCAGAAATCACAAAGCTAGAGATACTGGACCTGTCTTATAACCGAATCAACGGGCCAACTCTTGGTTGGCTGGGAACTTTGCCAAAGATTTTATATATATCGACTTGTCCATAATCCTCCTATCCAGAAAATTTCCCCAATAGTTCTGTACTTTGCCAGCTTAGAATCACAGCACATTGCTTCACAAATAAACCAAATTTATCTAAAATTGCTCGATTTGTCCAGCCAATGGGATAACCAATCTCGTATTTGTTCATCTCGCTCACATGCCACCAGCAAAATACCTTTGAAACAACAACTCAATGGAGATATCCCTGTAACAATAGGCGAACTGAATTTTCTTCATGCATTAGATCTCAGCAATAACTACATACCATATATATATATATATATATATATATATATATATATATATATATATATATATCACAAACCTGGAAAAGCTTGACCTCTCTTGAAACTACTTGTTTGGTGCGATTCCGGTGTCACTAAGAAGTATCCATTTCTTGTCCTTTTTCACCATTTCGTATAGTGCTTTAGAAGATTCCATCAAGAACTTAAATACAAAACTTTCCTGACTCATCGTACGAAGGTAATCCATGACTTTGTGAGTTTGTTCTTTGAAGAAACTATCTTCCAATAACCAGAGAGACATTCAAGGAGAACATGGGCTTCAAATTCCATGGCTCTATGTTAAAATAGGCTTGGATACCCTGCATGGTTTGTGGCAGTTTGCACCACCTTGGTGTTCCGTAGTTCATGAGGCATGCTTATTTTTATGCTTTGATCAACTTAAAGGTCAGTGTCCATGTGATAATACCTATGAACATGGCCAGATTGCAAAGGAGGCATTGAAGAAAAGTGATATATCGTCATTGTTTAATTGTTTTTGGGCTTCTATTTTCAAACCTAGATTACGATTGTCTAAACCTTTTCCATTCTTGTGTCGGACAGCTTGACGTGGGAAATTCAGGATGGGTACACTGTCCTTTGGGTTGGGTGATAGAAAACATATTAGCCTGTACTCTATGTATTTATTAGGATGTCATTTTGTTCATAGCATTATAACATCATGTGTTTGTACTAATATATGTATGTTTGCTATCTCCACTACCAGGTACATGCTGAAGCTAACTGTTGGAAATGAAATTCAAAATGTTTTATGTGACATTGTTTGAGGCAGCAGAAAGAATTATTAACTGCCCCGTATATGACTTCATAGACACGAAGGAAAAGGTGAATCCTCGAGCACTACCTTATAACGATTATGCTGTGTATCATATTACTTTGAACTAATAAATTTTCTTCTTTCATACAAGAGGGCATGAGCAATAAATATTATAAGGACTTAATTTAACAATATGGGCTATCTTACATATTCTTAGTGAAGATTGATAAGAAAAGTCATCGCATGGGCCAAAGGTTGATTGCCGAGGAAGTACATAGGGATGGAGATGAGGTGATCTTGAAGGGCACCAAAGGGGTAATTGACTTGGAAAATACGATAACCATTTTTAAAAATGAAAATACTGGCTTAAAGAATCAAAAGTTCAAAGCCATTAAGGTTGAGAAGGAATGATTTGCGACTATTGTCTTTCAAACAATGACAATACTGTTCTTGATGGATGATATTTTTATTACATGTTTATTATAAAATTCTTTAGACCCTTGCCTCCTCTATCTTGATTTCTAAGCTCATGTTAACAACTTTCTCGCTTTCTCATGTAAAGAGCGCTTGACTTGGATTTTAACGCATTTACCAGATGCAATACACCTGAGTAGCAGTGAATTGCCTTCTACTGTTTTTTTTTTTTTTTCAGTTTGCTCATCTTAGTGAAGTAGAAAGTTACTTGTATACTGTACATGTGAAGTGAGCATTTGAAGATATTTGAGAAAACATGAAAAAAAAAAACTAATTTTCTACCAAAAGAAAAAGATAAATATCCAAGTGTCGGTATAAATAGCTAAGCATTAGGTTTCACCCCAATTGCCAAAAAGTGTATTATTTGTGTATAACAAGCGTACTTCCTATTTTCACAGAGTTTACAAATAACACGTAATTTTTTGCACCAAAACGTTTTTGTTTTGTTAGGTATGCATGTTTTATTTTGTACTCTGAAAAGGCTAACCAAAGTTGTTCTTGCTTTTTTCCTGCTCTTTGTACTTCAAGTATTTCGTTAAAATGTAATTTTTGAAAAGAATAATTTAGAAGCTTTAAAAATAAATTTTCAAATGATACATAATTTTACAGTTGTTAATAAAAAAAATTCAATGGGTAAGTTATACGGAGTAAATATATTGAGACCTCACAAAAAATTATATATAAATTTCTTGAACATGGATAGCATTATTGTGATCTAAATTTCTTATTTGTGAATTCATGATATAAAATGCTATATACATATATATGGTTCCATATAAATCCACCACACAACCTGAAGAAACAAAACCCACCGCCCCTATCTGTTAAAACCAAACCCACCATATCTCTCTCTCTCTCTCTCTCTCTCTCTCTCTCTCTCCACAGCTGAATTCCATCTTTCTTGTAAGGTGAAGTTCTGATCTGCTCTAGCAGATATGAGATTTGCGAATAGAATCTTCTCCTTTGCTTTAGCATTATATAATGTCTTCCTCTTTCCCATTCTTCTCCAATTTTGAAGTTTGTAAATTGTTTGGAGTGACATGTTTATTATCATTGTAATTATTATTACTATTATTCATGGAAAATGCCATAATTTCAATTGAATCGAGGCCTAGCTTAATCTACCAAGTCATTTGTATTACAACGGAAAAACGGTCCCTAAACGACAAAAACCCATACAGTACAATGGGCCCAAAGATTGTAACGCTTCAATGCCTTTCTTGAAACGATACATTTTTCCCGTATGACCTGAAGTGGCTGATCACTTCTAACGGGTATGAAACAACTGCCAGTCCATCTATCTATATAAATAAATAGAAAATCAACAGTTTGGCTGAGTTTAATTTGGATTATTTTTGTCGAATTCAATCTCCAGTTGCTCGTTACAAGATTTAACCCAATTTTTGCTAACTGCACCTTGTAAACTTTTTCAGAATCTAGAATGGACAACAAAAATTCTGTGTTTCTTCCTCTAGGGAATAATTATTCTATTACTAAATCTCTCATAAGTACAATTCCAGTATCAAGTAATGCCCTTTATTTCTTTTTTCGTCATTTTTTATTCGCACACCATTTTGAACCACATACTTTAGCATTTTCTCTGTCTTTATAACTTGTTGGAGCCAAATATAGTGAAAATGATGTGCAAGAAATGAGAAAAGTTCTATAATGGATGTCCCAGATGTTATGTATCAGATGAAGTCCGAAAAATATGTAGCAAAAGTAATAGAAAATTCTGTTGCACCATAGGAGAGGGACGCCAACAAATTGAAAGAAGCATTGTAACTAACTCTGCTCAAGTAAAGCAATGTTTGGGACAAACCTTGTATTTTGTGATGTTCCACTCTCCAATTCTTCGCGAAGATATTCGTTAAAATGTAATGACGCTTGATCTCGAAGTCTCGAGGTTGAATCAAATGGTGGGGACTTTACAAGGTAAGAGCATACGTTTTGGAAAAATATTGTTCCATCAGCCTATGAGTGCAAATGTTCGCATCATCCGATTTGTCAAGGAAAATATAACTCATTCGCATGCACTAATTGAGGTGTCAAATCGAGATGAACATATTGGTGCAAAAATCAATACGAAGCAAATGATAACAAACTAAACTTTTTTTTTTTTTTCTGTAATATGGTTATTATTATTTTAGCCTTCTTAAACCTGATATGTTTTTGGCGCAATTATAGGATTTTCAAGACCATGATATCACTCTAACAACCAAGAAACCTTCTCAAAATTTTGAATATATTCTAAAATTCATGTATGGCATACAAACTTAAGGTAGGAGCACCTCACACAACACACCAGCTTTATAATTTGTTATTAATTGTAATATGTTTTTCTCTTTTTAATTTGTTTATCATAGACATCAGTTTGGAACAATAAGATGCCCTATAACTGCTACTACTCTACATATTTATCATACATTCTCTTTACACCTAAGGCTGGTTATATCTATATATGTAGCTAACATTTGCTATGGTTGTATAAATATATGTTATTGTATCTTTTTGATGAACTTTATTCATACTGGTTTTTGTTGGTTGATGTTAAATAATGTTAATCTTTTCTTATGATATATGTGTGGATTCATTTTTCCCGTGCTCACTTTCCTTTCCCTTTCTTTATTTATGCTTTAGTAAGTTTGGTTTTAATATATGATTATACCAGAATTACATAGGACAACTTTTGAAATCAGATGCGTCAAGATGGCTTGCTAATACTCTTCGTAACCATGATATCCATCTCATTGCATTTTCTATGTATCTTCTATCTCTCTAGCTTAAAGAATGAAGAATTTCAGGACATTTGTATTTAAAAAATGTCCTTCATGCCTAAACAAAATATATCTCAAATAATAATAAGAGAAAGGCGCCTCATTTAGTACTCGCGTAAAAACTAAGAAAGAAAAAAGAAGGAAGCAAAGACAAAAGGGACGCAAGATTAAGGGAGAATCATCACTGCTCCTACACACCTCCTAATAAAACAACTCTCAGTCCCCAAGCCCTTTCTCTTTATGCAATCATAAGAATGAAGTATTTCACCACCATGACTCAGGTTTGTACTCTTTCTTTTTGCTCTGGTACTTTCTTGATATATTTTGGATTTTGGGCTAATATTATTAATTTCTTCCAAACAGATGGTAGTATCGATCAACAAACTGCTCTCTTCACACTTAATCATTTGATTGTAATGGTATGCTAATGGACATTAGTGAGAATCTAAGTGCTCACCCAGATGACAAGTTCAGGTAAACAACCTTAATCTTGCACTTTATGACACTGTGGCTGTTCTTCGACTCTTGACAACTCACTCTTCCTAAAATTGCATTTTGCATTTCGACTTCTTTTTGATAATTTTTGTCCAGACCCAACTTTGTAGCACGTATAATTATTCCCTCTCCGAAATGAATTTTACATATAAGATCTGCAAAAAACTTAGAGAATAACACTTGCTGGTTCATTTTATGAGGGCTTCCTCCCTGTATTTGACTTGAGCGAGTACGTGCTTGCACCCCTAAGTTCATTTTCCTCCTTTCTTTGACGTTTCAACCTTTGTGCAAACCGAGTGTTGGCAACATATGTACTATTCGACAAGCAAATGAGACTTGAGTGGGTACGTACTTGCACCCCTAAGTTCATTTTCCTCCTTTCTTTGATGTTTCAACCTTTGTGCAAACCGAGTGTTGGGAACATATGTACTATTTGACAATCAAATGAGAGTAAGAATAAGAATATCGTAAATGTGCATGTATTCCATTGTATTTTATATGGAGTTCGCTAGAAAGACAATGGAACTAATACGAGAGAAGCAGAAAGTTAAGTCACTCATATCTATCGGGCAATTGATTTTGATTACATAAATGAAAAGTGCATACTATCATGAATGATCCCATGACAAGTGTGATGATGTTATTTCTTGATACGATTGTATGCCATATTCAATTTGTTGTTACGAATGATTGTTTTGATTCTGTTAACTAATCTAATCAATGTAGTGTGCATCGTACTCTTTTTTTTGGGCTTAGACTACAGGTGATAGATTGATACTATGTAAGCTTTGACGATATATTTTTCAATGTTTCCCTGATTTGGTTTCTTCTTTAAATCTCTAACTTCTTTCGCCACTGTATATAGCGTAGTCTCCAAATTGCTTCTGGGAGTGTCCATGCCGAGCTTTGCAATAGGAAGCCATGTATCTATTGGGTGATGAAAGCTTTGCCAATACATGGCAAGTGAAAAGATTGTTCAAACCTACAGGTAACGGAAACAAAAACTAGAGGAAGATCCATGGCCTTGATGTGTTACAATTGTGCTTTGCACTAGCAAAAACATCATTGCAATTAAGTATTCGTGGAAGAGACATATGTCCATCGTCAAATTCTTCATATGTATGAGCTGAAAAACATTTATGATGATATATTATTGATATATAATCAAAACTCAAGGCCTTGTGAGAGGAAAAATTCGATTTGACTTAAGGTCGACCACAGCTTCGGAGTGTACAAATGCGTTTGGCACTGCTTAGTTGATTGTATGATCCCATGTAGGGTTTATTTTCTTTGTGAAAATGCTGTTAAATGTAAGTAAAGAGTAATATGATAGTGAACATAAAGTTACGAGCTATATAACAACAACCACTGATTGTATTTTTACTAGGTGACAGGCTTAAGAAGTTGATGTAGACTATTATAAATATTATTTTATTTTCTCTTGCTAGGAATTGAATCTGTCAATATATTTTTTTTGTACCTTATGGATCAATATGGACAAGACTTTGTAGACTTTGGAGCGCTGATAGTTGGAAAGCGGAGTTAAATTTGGCTAAGCAACATTTCAGAGGCAAAAGTCGCGCGGCTAACTGATGAAGCTGGCCTTGGCTACAGCTTAAAATCTCAATGACAAGGAAGGCATGGAAGAAACATTTGTACTAGAGTCACAAATAAATTTTGTATTTGAGTTTCAAGTGTTGATACTGCCTTTCACAAGATAGTTTGTTGTCCAAATAAAATAGTTTGTGTTTGAGTCTCAAGTGTCGTTGATACTGTCTTTCATAAGATGGTTTGTGTGGGTTGATTATATCCTTAAGAATCTTTTCTCATTTTAATCCTTTTGTGGATAAATAAATGAGCTCATGCCATTTTGCATTAGATAATAAGGTGTGGAATTTTGCCAAGTTTATTCTTCACAGAATGATTACTAGATGAATAGGACTTACACTTCATTCTTCCCTCTATTTAAACTTGTGGCTACCTGCATTTCTTTTCTTGTTATCTTTTTGCAACAGTGTTCTCTTCTATCGAGAAACGTAATGCCTCGTACCATCACTTCTAAACATTTTGAAGAACTCGCCACTACTTTGTTCAGTAGGATATGAAAAGAAATTTCACAATACCTTCTCTTTTAATGTATTATTATGTAATATTGACCACTATATAGAAAACAACCCACGTGCAAGGCACGTGACTCACAACTAGTTGACTTATAAATCTGGGAGTTACTGCATAAATAATCCCCCTCAGAAATGTTATTAATAAAACCAAATAGTATGACAAAATCCTGTGATGAAACCAAAAGCCCGGCGACCAACCCTTCAATCCAAATACTCCGAACTTTAACTCCAGATAGCCATAGCACCAGACATCAGCAAGATAGATACCCAGTGGAACTTCCCCGGCAGAAATGAGGTAGCTGCAAACCATAGGAGAGAAAAAATGCATCAGCTTGGTGAACGTTACTTCTATATTTGGTGGAAGCTTATAGCCATTTTGTCGATCTCTGGTGTGTAGTTATGTTGTAATTTCAAGGATCAATTGGAGTAATCAAAGGTATATGCTTAGAACCACAACCAACAGTAACAGTGATATGCAATGACGAAACGTGAATAAAGGAATGTCCTATGCTTGTCAACCTTTATATGTACAATCAAGAACCTAAGAAAGCTTGTGACTTGGGCCAAAAGAGTTTCCTGTGAATAAGTCTTATTTTCTAGAAGATGTGCCCTGTGTGTGTTTGACCTAATCTAACCATTGAAAGCAAAACCTATTATACTAAAACTTTACAGAGCGGGAGTGTTTCTTTATAGTTAATGTTTTGTGTCCAAGCCAGGGATTTGACTTTGACTTTACCCAACCATTAAGATAAGTTATCATGTGATACAGAAACCTAGTTTTAAATTAAAAAAAAATAACATTGGCACCTTAGGCCTAGGGATGTAAATGAACAGAGTTGTTCACGAACAGTTAGTTGTTCGTTTCCTTTGGAACTCGTTTATGTTCGTTCATATAATAAGTGAACCGAACACGAACACAATTTTAGAGTTCGTTTATTAAACGAGCCGAGTTTGAACATAATAGTATTTGTTTATTAATGTTCGTGAACGAGAGAGCTCGTTTACTTACGAGCTGAACACGAGCGAGCCTTATAAACGAACATTGGTTCATTTACCCATTAAATATATAATATATAACCTAAAATATCTAAATCTTCTTATCCTCTCTCTCTCCCTCTCATTTCTTTTCCTTCTCTCAGACCCTCTTTCATCAGACTGACACACCACCGGCCACACCACCAGCCACACCACCGATCACACCGCTCCCACACCACCAGCCACACCACCGGCCACATCGCCTCCAGACCACCTTATCTCTCGTTACAAAGCCAAGTTCTCTCTTTTCGGTAACACAACCAGCCGTAATACGCCTTCTCAAGACAGGCCACAAGCCCACAAACCAAATCAGGTATGATGATATTGGGGGTATGCGAAAGCAGATGGCTCAGATTCGCAAGCTGTTGAGCTTCATCGATGGCTGTCGTGCGCTATATAGCTTCATCAATGGCTATTTGTTGATTTTTGGAGTTTCTTCCATCTTCTGAGGTATGTCTATCCTTTGCAATGAAGTAATTGCTTGAGGGATCTAAGAAAATTAGGGATTGAGGGATTGACAGATCTGAGAAAATTAGGGATTTCATTTGATTTCGTGCAAGAACCCGAGTCGAGCTCTGAAGCTTGAGTTCGGCTCGTTTAATTAAACGAGTTGAGCGAGTCGAGCCTGAGTTTGAAGGACACGAACTCGAGCTGAGCTCGAACAATTTTTTCTGGCCCCTTAACGAACTCGAGACGAGTTCGAACATAACAAGTCTTACACGAACCGAGCTCGAACACGCCCATGTTCGGCTCGAACTCGGTTCGTATACAGCCCTACTTAGGCTGCTTGCTATCTCTACTGGTTGAAGATAATTCATTTGGGGGGTGGGTGGTTTTCCTTGGCTTACCTTGGTTTCCACCATCTGGAGAAGATGTCGAGTTTGAAACCTTAATTCCAAGCCTTTCACAGTCAGATCCGAGTGCACCTTCAAAACCATATATTGTCAGCCACATTGGTGAGTGTTCTATTCTCTTTTCCTATTCGAAGGAAAGGAAACTGGCAATAAAGATTACGTTTTTAGCTATATATTCTTACATGGACTGTAGCACGGGAATTGTTCGACATCTAGAAGATTAGAGTAACCCGCGTTACACTGACATGTGTGCGTATATGTTTGATTCTTTGTGCAGGTACCTTCTCCGCAGTAGATCCAATAGCAAGCTAGAAACCACAAAATTACTCTTAATAACTTTAGAAGAAAATTCTAGATGGTTAATGGGGTGATATTGATAAGGATACGAGGATTACGATCGAAACGAGACAGATTATATGGAACGGCTGGAACCGGTGGAGCAGCTGGCATACAGGAGTAGTCTAGGCTACCTGCAAAATCCAAAGAATTGGTCGCATGTTAGAGAATAAAACAGCAAGCGCTTGATGATCGTCTAAGATGATACTTTCTGTAGGTTGATTGAAAGAAGAGTCGTTTTCATTCAGAAGCCTGGCGATTTTTGGGGAGATGACTCCAAAAGGAATGCGCGAAAGATGGGAGAGCTTACAGTTGGGAATGACGCAAGGGAGGAACTGCAGATTCTGTTCGTCATCAGAGCGGGTGCGCTTCCAGTTAGGATCGCATACGCACTTGAAGTTGAATGGAGACCCTCGAGCTACCTGGCAAGTCCCTTTCCCGCAGTTCACCTCCTTGCATATCTCCTCTGTTGCATCACACAAAATCCCCACACGTTAGTACGTACTTTTGCGCTTGTGTGCGCGCGTGCGCGTGTGTTTCTGAGAGAGAGAAAGAGAGATTCTGTTACCAACAATAGGAGTGAGATCGTCCCCTCTTGCAGTCAGAGCTAGCAGGGCCGAAAGTATAGCCAGAGAAGCCACAAATTTGGAGGAAGCCATCTGTGCGTGTGCTTGTGTGAGAGAGAGGGGTGGGTATGTTCTTGTGCTGAATGAGGGGGTAATATATATAGCCCCATGATACCTGAAGTTTTTTTCAACAGAAGCTTCCATGACAACATAAGAAACAATCCTTGAGAAGGAATGGGTCGGATAACATTTTAATTTCACGTTTGGTCATAAGCTTTCATTTTCTGGGAGCTCAACTTTGAAAAAAATCAGCTAATCCCCCCAGAACATCACTTTAAATCAATGTATTTCTCTTTACGTTGTCTGACGTGGTCAGAAAAAGAAGGAAGGTGGCTCCTGGAAGCTTCGAAGCTCTCGTTATGAGGAGACTTTGCTACGTGAGTTGCTTGATTGACCTCAATGTATTTCTCTTCACGCCTGTTTGGGCAGACGTTATTTTAATTCTTTTAAACGCTGTTTTATTCCCTTTTGTTGTGAGAAACACGGTTTAGTTTAGCGGCAACTATTGATTTTTTTTAGAGAGATATAAGAAGTGAGATAGCATACAGTTGTGGCTTTCCTCTCGGAAGTATTTTAATTTTTTTTTTCACCTTCATCGTCAATACCAATTTCCGCCAAGTACCAAACCCCCTAATACCACCAACTACTATAGCCACTGACCACCACCGTTGTCGATGAGCATGTCACAATCGAAAGATCAAAATCCAAGCCATTACTTTTAGATCCACCGAAAGGAAAAATACAACAGTTATTGTCCTTACCCCAAAACTAGAGGTGTCAAATGGGCCGCGAGCCCCGGGGCCAACGCAGTCCAGCCCAAGAAAAGCCCGGGGCAGCCCGACCCATGCCATGAAGTGCGTGCCCGGGCTACAAGGGTCTGGACCGGTGTTGGACCAAATTTTGTCCCAAAAAAACCTGGCCCGACCTGTTATCCAGCCCAAGCTTGACCTAGCCAGACAGCCAACATCTTCAAAAATGCAAGAACTTGAATTTTCCCCTTTCCCCCCAAACAATCATATTTTGTAAAAATGACTTTTTATACCTCTAACAGCAATATAACGGTTAGTTTGAAGGGTATTTTTATCCAACCTTATTTCAACAACTCTAATATGCTATCTAACCTTCCCAACAACTATAAATGGGTAGTTTTTAAGGGTATTTTGTTGGTCTTTTTCGAAACTTAAGAAATTTATAAAGTGACTCATATTCTTCACGTTCTTCATATTATAATTACAATTCACATTCTTATATGTATTTTTTGTAATAATGTGCCTCTAGACAACGCCATATCGAGGTAATCAAACATAATTATATTTTAACAGTAAGTTATTTATTTACAATCCGCGACAACAAAGAGACGATTTTGTTGTGCACAGTAAACAAACTTTTGACTTTGCTGATAATGAAAAGTATAGTAGATATATGAATAATTATGTGCGACTTTTCTATAAAAAGGTTCACAACAATACTACTTGGTTTCATGCACTGAAACAAATATAGCGCAGCTAAACAACGGTTCATTAATTATTTTGAAAACTTTTATGATATGTTAGACTTAACGTCTGATGTTTAGATATCTTCTAATATGCTTCGTTGGTCTTATGTGACGGCACATTCGACTAATGCAGACTGTGTTAAAGAGAGTCATTACTTTCGAAATATTTCCATATTCAAATGATGCGTTTACCGTTGTTGAGATTATACGTAGAGCACAGGCAACTTTAAAATAGATAACAAGATAATGAATACAGTTTTCATAATACTTCTAATAATAATGCTGCTGCTTAATTGTTAAAGACGAACTTTAATCCTATACCAGGTGAAACTTAGTTTCATGTGAACGTGTTTGTCATATAATCAATTTAATTGTTCAAAATGGTTTAGCTGCTGCAAGATCACTTGTTTCCAACATAAGGGGCAGTGTTATGTATGTCAGATCTTTAGGGGTAAGAAGACAATAATTTAAAGTTTTGTGTGCTTGATCTAATTTGACTGCAAGGATATATCTTACAGATGTCCAGCATAGGTAAAACTCTACATATTTTGTACTTTTACATGTTATGGATAGGAAGCAAGGTTATAATTATTGCATACTAACCAAGGTCCCAGAAAGCTTGCCAAGTCCTGATAAATGGAAGTTAGCTGAAAATATGGTTGAATTTTTTTAAGGATATTTCACAAGTTATTGTTCAATTGTACTATTTCGCATCCTCTTTTGCTATGCTAGAAGTACTAAAAACTACTTAAGTTTTAGACTAATGGATAAACTTAAAAATGTTAATGTTATAGTGAAACAAATGGACCTCAAATTTTCAAAGTATCGGTCAGAATTCCTTACTATAGTTACAGTTGTCCCTGCTTTAGTTCCTAGGTTCAAGTTATATGTTGTAAATTATGTAATTACATAAATTTAAGATAAAATGGGATATGGGTCAGCTGTATTAGACCTGCTTTTAAGTAAAATAAGTCTGTCATTCGAACAAACTTATAACTATTATCGAAGTTTCACTGACATGCGCGTGCGCACTACATCGTCGAGTGGTCAAATATAGTATGGGTCATATCTTAAGGTTGTGATAATGCGTCTTGGATTAAAAAAAAAAAACCCCAAATGTGTGGGTGTCCCACATCGGTTATTTAGAGAAGGTTGCGACTTGGCCATAAGTATATAAGTGGTCTTGTCCCACATTAGTTATTTAGAGAAAGTCACTACTTACCTCTAAGTATATATATGTTGTATTGTATTTTAATTACAAGAGAGAAGAGCCGTTCTTGAGAGGATTTGTTGAAAGAGACTAAGATCTGTAATTTTCAGTAACAAATATAGTGAAATCGCTGCTACCACCGTAGATTAGGCTTTTGTCGAACAACGTAAATCTTGTGTCTTGTGCACCTCTATTTTTTGATATTATTTTTTATTCTCTTCTTTATTACTTGGTACAAAATCTAGTATATTCTTTAACAAGTAGTAGCAGAGCTAAGGTTCACGGTAGATTGAAAGCACCTTGCAATAGCACCAAATAATTTGACGAAGTATGTTTTGGAGAAGTTTGATGAATTAAACAATTTAAGTTTATGGAGGATGAAGATGCGTGCTGTTCTAATTCAGCAAGGATTGTTAAAAGTGTTAAAGGGGAAACAAGGGCTTCCTAATATGATATCTGTTGATGCAAAAGAAGACATGTTGGAGAGAACCCATAGTTCGCTGTTGTTGTTTAGCCGACGACGTGTTGTGAAAGGTTTCTCAGGAAACGACTGTGGCTGACATTGGAGAGCTTATACATGACGAAGTCTCTAACAAATTGCATGTATTTAAAGCAACGGCTATATATTTTTTGGATGAAAGAAGGTACATCGATCAGTGATCTTCTTGATGAATATAACAAGGTAATACTAGACCTGCAAAATATTGATATCAAGATAAAAGATGAGGATAAAGCTTTACTGTTGTTATATTCTTTACTTCCGTCATATGAACATCTTGTTACTAGCTTATTATATGGGAAGGACAGTATCTCCATGAAGGAGGTTGATACTGTGATAAATTCTCAGGAATTAAGGAAGAAGGTTTTAGAAAATAAGGGAGAAGAACATGGTGATGGTTTGATGGCTCGAGGCTGAAGCAATGACCATGCTGGGTCTACAAATAAAGGAAGATTGAGGTCTTAGTCAAAGGCCAGAAAATTAAAATGCTATCATTGTCACAAGGAAGGGCATTATAGAAAGGATTGTCCTGAGCGTAAAGGAAAAAAAGGACAATTTCAAGACGGCTGATGCTGGAGTACTAGAAGATAATTCTGATGGTGCGAATGTTCTCTCAGTTACTATCAGTTCCTCAGATGGAAGGTGGATTCTTGACACGAGTTGCTCCTATCATATGTGTCCCAATAGGGATTGGTTTGCCACTTATCTCTCATTTGACTGTGGTAAAGTTCTGATGAAAAATGATGTCGTCTGTAAAATGGTTGGGATATGTTCAATTCAAATTAGGATGCATGATGGTATTATGAGAACTTTAACTGATGTCAGGCACGTTCCAGAGCTGAGGAAAATCTGATTTGTTTGGGTACGCTTGACTCCAATGGTTGTAGCTATCGGGCTACATGTGGAGTTATGAGGATAATGAAGGGTGCTCTTGTTGTGATGAAGGGTTTGAAACAAAATGGTCTCGATTTATTGCAGTGTAGCACAGTTACAGGAGCAGCAACAACATCTTCATCTTCTGATATAGATTCTCACACTACTAAGCTTTGGCATATGCATCTTGGACATATGAGTGAGAGAGGTATAGATGTGCTGAGCAAACAAGGTCCGCTGGAAAGCAAGAAAACCGGGAAGCTGGATTTTTGTGAGCATTGTGTCTTTGGAAAGCAATGGAGGGTGAAATTCAGTCGGGCTGTTCATATCACCAAAGTTATGGGTGGATTATATCCACTTAAATCTTTGGGGTCCTTCCATGGTTCCTTCTAAGGGTGATGGAAAATATATGTTAACCTTTATTGGTGACTTCTCGAGAAAGCTCTTGGTGTATATTCTAAAAAAAGAAGAGTGATGTCTTTATTCAATGGAAACAGTTTAAGATGATGATTGAAAAACAAACCAGCAAAGAAATTAAATGCTTGAGGACTGACAATGGCATGAAATTCGGTTTGTATGAGTTTACTGAGTTCTGCAAGAATGAAGGCATAGTGAGGCATCGTACTGTTGGAAAAACGCCATAGCAGAATGAAGTTACAGAACATATGAATAGGACTCTCCTTGAGAGGGCTCGATTTATGCTTTCAAATGTCGAGTTATTGAAGGAATTTTACATAGAAGTTGTTAACACAGCTGCATATTGGTGAATAGGTTTCCATCAGCTGTAATTGATTGTAACTCCTGAAGAAGTTTGGTCTGGTAAGCATGCTAATTATGAAAACTTGAGGATATTTAGTTGTCCAGCTTATGCTCATGTTAATGATGGTAAATTTGAGCAAAGAGCGAAGAAGTGCATTTTCTTAGGCAATGTAAGTGGGATAAAAGGGTACCAGTTGGGTGTCCTAATTCTAAGTCATTCAGGTTCTTGATTAGAGGAGATGTGACCTTTGATGAGTCTTCGATACTTTCAAAGAAGGAGAAGTTGATTCATGCAAGGAAAGACCACGATGTCAGGGAAAAGGTAGACCTGGAGGTCCAAGCTTTAGATTATTTGCCTATAATTCCTACAGATGAGGAAGATGGTTCTCATTCTACCGAAGAGAATGAAGAACCTTAGGAACAGTAGTATAGTTTTTAGAAGAGAAATTCAACCTCCTCAGAAGTATGGATATGCAGATATGGTTACTTATGCTCTAAGTGTGGTAGAGAATATTGAGGTTGAAGAGCTTGTTACATATAAAGAGGCCATCAAGAGCACATAATCAGCGCAGAGGATAGTTGCTATAAGTAAGGAGATGAAATCTCTTTACAAGAACTAAACGTGAGAATTGGTGAAACCGCTTGTAGGCCAGAAGATTGTTGGTTGCAAATGGGTTCACAAAAAGAAAGACGAAATTCTTGGAATGGAAGATGCAAGGTATAAAGCATGCTTGGTAGCTAAGGGTTTTACTTAGAGAGAAGGTATTGATTACAATAAAATATTTTCTCCTGTAATAAAACATACTTCGATAAGAGTGTTGCTTGCTATGATTGCTCTATATGACTTGGAGTTAGAACAGCTAGATGTCAAGATAACTTTTCTACACTGTGAGTTGGAAGAACAGATATTCATGCCTCAGCCAAAGGGGTTCGTGATCCTAGATAAGGAAGATCATGTTTTCTTGTTGAAGAAATCCTTGTATGGATTAAAGCAATCTCCAATGCAGTGGTATAAGCGGTTTGACACCTTCATGGTAGAGAAAGTTACACCAGGAATGCCTATAACAGTTGTGTGTCTCACTAGAGTCTCGAGGATGGTTCTCATATATACTTGCTGTTGTATGTTAATGATATGTTGATTGTTGCAAAATCAATGTTAGATGCCAACTGTTTGAAAGACCAGTTGAAAAGGGAATTTGAGATGAAAGACTTGGGTGCAACAAAGAGGATATTAGGAATGGAGATTCAGAGGGATCGACCTGCAGGCATTTTGTACTTATCCTAGAAAAAAGTACATTGAGTGAGTATTGCCACACTTCGGTATGAAAAACTATAAACCTGTGACTACTCCTTTGGCAACATACTTCAAGCTTGCAGCACCTGATTCCTCACAAACGCAGGAGAAGGTGGAGCACATGACGTGTGTTCCATATGCTAGTACAGTTGGCGGTCTCATGTATGCTATGGTTTGTACGAGACCGGATATTTCTCATGCAGTCATGGTGGTTAGCAGGTACATGGGTAATCCTAGAAAAGCTCATTGGCAGACAGTGAAGTGGATACTCCAATATTTGAAAGGTACTGCGGATACTGGTTTAGTCTACCATCAAGGCAGCGATGTAAATGGTAGAATTGTTGGATATGTGGCTGGAGATTTTGATAGGATGAGATATTTGACAGGTTATATCTTCACTTTTTCGAGTTGTGTGATCAGTTGGAAGGCTGCTCTACAGACTATCGTTGCCTTGTTTACTACAGAAGCTGGGTACTAGGAGCAACAGAAGTAGTGAAGGAAGCTATTTGGTTGAAGGGCTTCATTAGTGATTTGGGGTTGAAGTATGAGTCTAGCACAATGTCAGGTTTCATTTTATTCGGAATGTGGTTTCTTAGGTTACGGTTATGGTAAAAAAGATTCCACAGTTAAAAATCTAGCGGACATGATGACAAAGCATATTCCAGAGATCAAGTTTAAGCATTGCTTAGATTTGATAGGTATCAACAGTATTTAAGGTGTACCCCAGGGGGTAGGTATGGTAACAGTAGATGACACTTTCAGGTTGTTTATGGATTGTCTTATCCAAGCCAAGATGAAGATTTGTGATAATGTTCTTGGATAAAAAAAAATCCAGAATGTATGGGTGTCCCACATCAGTTATTCAGAGAAGGTTGCAATTTGACCTTAAGTATATAAGTGGTCTTGTCTCACATTGGTTATTTAGAGAAAGTCACTACTTATCTGTAAGTATATATATGTTGTCTTGTATTGTGTTTTAAGTACAAGAGAGAGAGCCGTTCTTGAGAGGATTTGTTGAGAGAGACTGAGATTTGTAATCTCCAGTAACAAACATGATGAAATCGCTGCTGCCACCGTGGAATAGGCTTTCGCCAAATCACATAAATCTTGTGTCTTGCGTGCCTCTATTTTCTAATATTGTTTCCGATTTTCTTCTTTATTGCTTGATGCAAAATCTAGTATATTCTTTAACAATAGTATAGACGATTTTAGTGGCAAAACAACCAAGACTGAAAGAATATTCTCCAAATTTTTCTTCTATTTCCTCTCTAAATAAAACTTATTTACATGCAAATACTATCCATTATGCTTCATTGTCATTAGAAGAGCAAATTTTTTTTGATTTATTACCTTTATAGAAGCAAAATAACAAAAGTTTATCGTGTTTTATCCCAAATTATACGTGATATACTAGTGCAATCTTTCCCCATTGCTTCAGAGTCATGTTTTTTGCCAGTGGGAAGGTGCTGGATGACAAGAAGAGTCGTCTTAACCCGAGTCACTAGAGTTATGTACTTGTTGGAAGATTATCTTGATGTATGATATCAAGAGTAAGATAAACCAGTTGATAATAGACAGAACAACAATTAGAGAGTTGAAGGTCTTCAAGATGATTATGTTATTTTCTTTTCTCAACTTTTTTTGGATATGTTTTTTCAAAATTTAGTTCACATTGTCTTCCTAGATATTTATTAAAAAAATCAAATTTGTTCAAAATAAAAAATGTAAATGAACCATACTGATTAGGTAACTTCACATTTTCTTGGAGCAATTAATTTATTACTATTTTATATATATATATGACACCCCCAACCCCAGTGATGTCACCAGAGCCGGGTTGTTTGTCATGACTGTATTATAAACCCTGTTGATACAGAGCAATTCTAAAACATCTATGAATATACATAAGGTTTCACAAAACCCATCCGTAGAAAAAATTTCATCCTAAAGCTTAACACGAGCACAGTGAAAGTATTTACACAAAATGTCTAGTTCCCAAAATACGCAGCTCATCATCTTACTTTTCTATTCACTGAATAAGCGCCGCCTTGCGCCTTCTCCTTCCATTTTCTTGAAGTTTCCCCTACTTCGTCCGGACTGCCTGAAACACTTCAGGTAAGGAATGAGCGCAAATCGCCCAGTAAAGATAATACGAGGAACAACGCAGACAACGAAGTGATAGCATTGTGAGAAATGATAATCAATCTCAACGATATCAAGAATCCAGAATTTCAAAGGATGACACAACATCAATTCAATGGATCAAGCAACATGTTTTCTTTTCTTTTAGTCAGACTGAGCGGCTTTAAGGCCCAACGGAACAACATTATCACCACATTTAATGAACTGAACTGACCGACTACAATGCATGTGAACACTAAATTGCCAAATTAAACATCAATAAAATATAAGCCATTAAAATCACAATGTCATAATAAAGTCAAATGCAATGCAGACACCGACCGGACTGACTGGACTCAATCGACACGACTGACTCGAACCGCGCACCCTACATCTTATTTTCCGGTGATTATGTTTCACTGGCCCTCCTTTCACATAATGTTCCGTGCTCCGGGATGTTCATCTCAGTCTCAGACAAATAAAAGAGACAGCAAGCACAAGAAGTGAACTCACGAAGAGTTATTCGTCCCCAAACCACGCTACCGTCAAAGCACATAATACAACAACTGAACGGACTAAGGGAACTGAGTTCATCCCATGTCCTCGATTCAACAAACCACTCAACAAGAAGTTTCAGTCAAGTATGCGACCAAGGTTCAACAAGGTAACCCGAAATCATCACTAACACACACAGAGTAGACTAGGAAACAAGCTAGTCAAAAACCACAACAATATTTCAAGTACGAGAGGTACAGGCACAACAATCACCGATACCTCATATTTACCATAAAACGTTCATCATACTTCACCCTAACAACGATGGGTATGCCACGAGGAGCAATTTCGTAGCATGCAAAGAGCCGTATTATCCTTACCTGGCTGGCTTTTAGCCGACGAGCCCAACAACATCAAAGCGCCAAGAGCGGGGTCACCTAATCAAATAAGACCTTGCTCGTTAGCTACTAACCATCATAAATATACAATTATTCTAATATCATTTTATCAATTATTTACTATGTTCTACAGCGGTCGGCTACTCTAACCCGATAGCTAGGTCTTTAGCCTAGCCTGGCACCGTACCAGTGCTAATACCCTTTATTTAGGGATTTTAACCCATTCCATGCTTCATGTTCTTCTGAACGCTCAATTTAATGCATTCTTCAAAGTTCAGAGTTCCCGCGGTAAAATTAACAAAAATTCCCCCTTGAGGGTTCTCGGCATCAGACAAATCTCAAAATCACTTAAAAATGTCATTTTTATCCTCTTGAAGTCATTCTTAAGCTGAAAAGTATTTTAGAAAATTTTCGCCCGAAAATCATGAACCGGTGTCTGAATCGAGCGCTTAAAAGTTTGTTCGGCGAAAAATAGCGAACGACTTTGGAATGGCCCAAAATCTTGGGAAAAGAAACTTCTCGACATCCTAAGGTCCCCATAAAAGTTTAGCACAAAATCACACTAGTTTGGTATTTTAAATTATACTGTAAAGTCTCACGGTTCCCCGTATCAATCAACCTGTTTTCAGTCCTCGAAAAAATCTGAAAATTTTCCCTGATGTAGATCTCCCAAAAATACCTGGGTCTTTTTTTTATACTTTGTCTAAATCTATCTCTAGCTATTTTTTTACAATTCGTGAAAAAAACTGTTTAAATAAAATTTCATTTTTAGCGAAGAAAACAACTACTATTCAAATTACACACACTGTTGCACCTTTTTCACACCCACAATGTCTTCTTCCTCCCTCCACTCACTGCCGAAACCCATCACACACACACACAGAACTCACAAACACACTTAACCACTTTCTAACCTCTATGCCTAACCTAAATTCATCCTACCATCACCTTTCACACAATCAAACATCTATACATCACAATCACACCCACATGGGCACCCACGGATCAAGAACACACACTCATGCGCCCCATGGCACACACTGAAACACACTCTACCACCCACAAATTCACCCACCTACACCTAAATCTCTCACCCAATTCACTCATGCACCATGATTTTCTTCATTACTCCACTGCCCCGAATCCATTTACCCACACAATTATACCTTCTGCGCACCACACCGAAACCCACATACCAAAACACACACACACACACACACACACACACACACTTGTACACACAGTAGCCCTGTGGCTACTTCCCCCTTACCCATCACCATCTCAAGCACTAGTTTTTTTTATTCGGTTGGTACACCCAAACATTGCATGCCCATTCTAAATTGTTGGTTAAAGGTATAGTTCTACCATCCAGTAATTCAATGTAAACTTGGGATTTTGGGATTCAATTACCAGTGATGTTTCTGCTTCTTCTTTCCTTTATGTTTTCTTTCTTCCCCCAAAGCTGCCCTTTCTCTATGTTTTCTGTTTTGTTCTCTTCTATTTCCCTCTATTTTCTTTTTTTTCCTTCTTTCTTTCCTTCTTTCTTTATCTGTTTGCTTCCTTGTTTTTTTTTCCCTCTCTCACCCGAAGTCTCCCATATCCTTTCCATTTTAAACCATTTAAATTGGCTGAGTCACCAAAGCTGGTAGGAGGTGACAGCTCCAAAAATAGCTTCTAACTACTTTTTATAAAATTGCACAAAGGACCCCCAAATTTTACATATTTATAAAAAGAACCCCCAAGCTTTTTGTAATTACAAACTAACCCCTATTTCCACTTCCTGAAACTTAATTAATACCCATATGACGTTACTCAATAAAATAATCCCCGTTAATAAATCAGCTTAGAGTTAAATTTTTTTTATATGTTCAGGGTATCACAATATATATATATATATATATATATATATATATATATATATATATATATGGATCGTGATCCATTGCTCAGCACTGTTTTGTTTACATATCAGTCAAAGTAATGGATCACGATCCATATATATATATATATATGGTAATTTCACCTTTTTGTTTACAATCAGTCAAAAGGAGGGCATACTAAGAAATTTGTCATAAAATTAAGTTTATTACAAAAAGAAGTTTTAAAAAATGTATAAAATTATGGGCCGACCTATGCCCTGCCTTAAATTTTGGGCCAAAGGCTTGGATTAGGGCTGGGCTCTCATAACTACGAGAAAGCTCGTCTAGCTTGCTACTGTGCAAAAGCCTGTGAGGCCCAGCCTGGCCCATTTGACTCTACCCAGAACACACTGTCTGCTGCCATGAATGACCTCTATAGCAGCAACGTGAGCACCAACACTGCATAGGCACCACCAAAACTACAGATCAATGTCAGCCAACACTAACGACATGCCTCCTGAGGAACGAGAACAATCCAACGTCTCCTGTACAACGTGTGTCGCTGCTTCTCATCATAATCCATAATGAACTACTGCAAACCAAAACAATAACTACCACCAGTAGCCCAAGATATAATAATCGCCGAGGCCACAAGCTGAAAAACTATATACACATACGTGCTCTCCACCTCACCTTCCACCAGATTTCTTATATCAATTAGCCCTAGTATTTTAGATTTACGGAGGCAAAGGCTAAGCCAATCAAATCCATTCACCTAATCAAACTCTAATATCTTAGATATGGTTGCAGAAGTATGTGTTAGTGGTGGTGGTGGGCGGTGCTACTAGTTGAGCAGAGGAGCGGAGCATGGAAAAATGTAAGAAAAAAAAGGAAAAAAATAGAAAAAGAAATTAACGAAAGTGAAATAAGTACAGAAAGCTGTATTCAAATAACCCATCAATTTTGCAAATAAGGAATACTTAAAGAGTCTCTGATTTTGTTTTTTTTACAAAAGCTAAAAAAATGAAAAAGGATGTCATGCATGCCCATGTTTTGTTGGTTTTGCATAAAAGAAAAAAAAATCATGCAAAAATTGCTATAAGAAGTGTACCACGAATCTTGAAAAAGTTATAACAGTGAGACACTGTTGCAATGTCATATCCGTTTGGTGATTATAGTGGTATCATGACTTCATGTGAGGAATTGACATTGTACTAACTAGTAATATATTTAGTGGTGGAGTACACGTAGATCGTTAGTGAACTAGGTTATCAATTTATGGACTTT
Source organism: Escallonia herrerae (assembly GCA_033070095.1). Classification (NCBI taxonomy): domain Eukaryota; kingdom Viridiplantae; phylum Streptophyta; class Magnoliopsida; order Escalloniales; family Escalloniaceae; genus Escallonia; species Escallonia herrerae. Next base: position 136,801 of record JAVXUP010002017.1, read on the forward strand.
GTTATGGCCCGACCTAAAGCCCAACGATTCTAGCTATACTTTTGGTCCACTAGGCTTGAGCTTAATATGGGCTTACAAAAGTTTGATGGCCCTGTGTATTATCACCAGCAAAATAGACTTATCGAATGCTCATTATTGCAATCAATTAAGAGACATACTCCAAAACTTGTTTCAGTTTCTTTTGATATGGTTATAGTACTGTTTTCTCTGTATTTTTGTTTTCTTGAAAAATAATCTAAACAACTCGTTTAGTTTAGAAGACATACTTTTGCATTTTGTTGCTATCTCATCCTAACTATGCACACTTGGACCTCTGTTATCCCATCTGGCTACCCAGGCAGCCTATCCCACTCGGTCGGCTGTCCCGGTCGACCGGCTGCACTAGTCAGTTGGCTACCTCGGTCGGCCCTAGTCGATCGGTTGCCCCTATTGGCCGGCCTGCCCCTGTCGGCTGCGCACATTTAGACTGCAGCGCCTAATTGCCGTCTCCGTGCCCCAACACCCGTCTCCACTCCTGTGCACCGGTTCAATGTCACGTGCCCCTGGCACTGCACACAGTCCGCTGAGCCCATGCACCGCGCCACTAATACAATTGTGCCCCCAGGCTCTTTGTCACATTATCATGCCGCCAGCATCACACACAGTTTGCTGGGCCCATGCGCCGCACCATTGATACAATCGCGCCTCTTGGCTCTTTGTCACACTCCCATGCCACTGGCACCGTACACACTCCACCGGGCACATGCATCGTGCCTCTGATACAATCACCCCTCCTAGCTCTATGTCACACTACCGTGCTGCCAGCACTGCATACACTCCGCTGTGCCCATGCACCGTGCCACTTATATAGTAGGGTCCCCTGGCACTCTGTCATACTACGACGCCCCTACGTTGGTCCATTCTTTCACCACACCATGCGCACCTTGCCTTGGTCATGGAACATGCTTCAATGCACTCCTCGGAGTGTGCAGCATCTCGCAGGGATAGGCGACTCCTCTGGAAAGCTATCTCCGCCAGGGTGCTCTAAGTGCTCTGGTATGAAGACTCCTCTTCTGCTAGGTAGATGGCTCCTTCAGAATGCTCTCTTGGCCCGTAGGGTAAACAAATCATCTGGGACACTACCTTGGCTCTTTGAGTGCTCTGAAATAAGGACTCACCTGTGGGGATAGGCGACTCCTCTGGGACACTATCTCTGCTAGGGAGCTCTAAGTGCTTTGGCATAAAAACTCCCTTTCTGCCACGTAGACGACTCCTCTGGAATGCTACCTCGACCCGTTGGGTAGGTGACTCTTCTGGGACACTACCTTGGCATGCTTTGAGTGCTCTGACACAATGACTTACCCACGGGGATACACGACTCCTCCGGGATGAAACCTCAGCCTGTCAGGTAATTGACTCCATCAGAGCATTACCTTGGCGGGCTATGAGTGCTTCGGCACAAGGACTCACCCGCGGGATAGGTGACTCCTTTGGAACACTATCTCCACCAAGGTGTCGTGTGACTAGCCTACGTGCTCCGGCACTTGGGGCTTTCAGCGGCACCCCTAGGGACTACGACCCTCGAGTCACTTCAAGTCAAGAGCAGGTCTCCGGAGTGCATCGTGCCTCGATTCCCTGGCAGTTAGGTGTCGGGTCTTTCCTACCACTACTAGGTCCTTGGCGTCTCTCGACGCTTAGTGAGACTTTGTAAGGGCTTTGGACTGGTGGCTAGATCAAGGGGCTCTCTGGCCGTATCGGCACTGTGTAGGCTAGTCATTCTAGATAGACAGAGTGACGTTGTATGGAACAGACGGGTGAATATGAGATCTGACAATTCGTGGACCCCTATGGATCCCTCGGTGATGTCACTCCCGAGAACGCCACGTGTCAGTTGATGACATCATCATCTCAATTTTTATAAATATGGGTCTTGAGCATTTATTTAGAGAGCTTCACATTTTAGAGACATTCACTTTCTCATTCTAGAAGTCTAGAGAGAGAAACATACATGACCTTAACTCTGGACCTAAGTATCGGACTATGACTGTCGTCGTATATTCATCCCGCACCATCGCCCTCATAGCACTGTCATCCTCAGGCTTTGTTCGGGGAGCCCTCGGTCTCTACCCTTGCTCCATCCTTGTTGTATCCCACACTAACATATTTGGCATCTAACTCAGACTGCATTCTTTGTGACACCTTCATGTCGACTACGTATCCACTTTCCCTGGCATCACATTTCAAGAAAAAAAGGAAGACAAACTTTTGTTATTAATATCAATTCTTCTGTTTAAAGACAACAAAAAGGTTATACCAATCTCATTGTTATCATCAATGTCTAAGGATAGTTGACTTAGGGTCAACAACTACAAAAAAAAAACAAAATCAAGTCGCAACACAAAAGAAAACTCAGTATTAAGCGTGCAAAGCTTTTACAAAATCCATAAAGGTGGCTGATAGGTACTTAGTTTAGTGTGTAGCGTGAAGTGGCAAAACAACAAGCACTTTGTTCCTTACTTTGAGGGATTTTATTGTGCTGAAGTAAAAAAAGTGGACATGTAGTTACAAAAGTGAATGAGCCGAGTCTTCTTCATTGGGCAAGCAAAAACTTGGGGGTGCCCAGGAGAGGCCCACATCGGAAGTGTAGTCAGAAGAAATTAAAAGGTTGATGCAAGCAAAAATCCACATGGTTGGTTGCAAAGAGCATAGTAAGTAACTTGAGATCCTTCGTAAGCTTAGAGTGAATGTATCCTTTAATTTGGAAGTGGTTCCAAGTTGGGTGCATATATAGTGTAGGGATTGTGAGAGAGTGAGAGTTACTTTAGGTGCAAAGCTAATGCACTACCTTGGCCTCGTGACTTGTGTGCAGTTATGCCAACCAATCAGGCTTGCACTTTTTTTGGTGGAGAATAGTGCGGGTATTTTGTGTGAACCAATCAGGCTTGCATGATAACCACCAGGGGACTGAGGATAAGTATGCTTGGTTATAAGGACCAAGAAGGATTTATTTACTTCACAGGGTATAAAGCCCGATTGAAAAACGCACAACACAATGACAATAATCGGGTGTTCTAGAAGATCCCAATATTGCTGATAGACCAACGCCGGTATGCCATCCAGGCCTGAGGCTTTAAAGGGTTTGATTTAGTATAGGACTATTTTTATTTTCAGAGCTGTAAAAGGTTGTCCCAAAGTTTGACTTTGATATGAAGAGAGATGGTTGGTGACATAATTCAAAGATACAAAATTGGGCATGTTATCTCGTTGGGTGACTGAAGGACACATTTTATTCCAAAAATGGGTAGAAGACAACTTGAGATCTCTGCATGAGAAGTGACCATTGAACTAGCAGATGTCTAGAGAGATTTGATGCTGTTGTGGTGACGACGGATAATCATGGAGGTGTGGAAAAACTTGTTATTTCTATCTCCCAACTGTAGTCATTTTATCTTTGCCCGTTGTACCCACATAATTTCCTCATATTCCAAAAGCCAATCCAAAGTTGGTGTGTACATTGTTCAATGGCCTGTGCATTCAGGTGAGGAAGCAGACTTTGGAAGTAAAGAAGTTGAGCCTGTGAGTTTAAGATTTGGGTTTCAAGATGACCAAAATGCTTTTTGTGCCATCTAAACAGCTGATTCATCATAATTTTTTTTCCCATGAGATGACCTTGAACAAAGGTGATCTCACCAATAGCGTTTACTAGGATATGGAAATGATCATGTTACTCTACGGATGCTTAAGCCACATAGCTTCAAACTGACGAGGGCGGAAATTAAAATGAACCAGGGGATTTACATTAACATTAAAGGAGCATGATTGGACGCCTGGATGCCCAAGTCAGTGATTTGAGCATTGGGAAAGAAAATTATGCCTGAGTCATTGCAAAATCCGCGATCAAGCTTTTCATAGGTGCAGGCCAGGTCCTACTTATTATTCGTCTAGGTGAAAGTTGGTCCCACCCACTTGGTATCCACCAGACTTAAGTTGTGCAGGAGATCACAAAGAAGATTACTGTTGGGAGTGGAAAGGTAGTGGACCCTTGTCCTGTCAGATGGCAATAAGACTTAATTAAATCCCCTAGAAGAATTAAAGGCAGGGCCCACTGAGCAATGGTTGTTAGTATTTGGGACCAGGTGCGAACATGCTTTGCCAGGAACAAATGTCCATAAATAAAACCCAAAAGCCAAGGAGCGTGCTGTGTGGAGTGCCATTGCATTAGAATTAGGTACTTGTTTTTATAAAGCACTGACCCTTTTAAGTCATCCGTCCAACCAACCCATAGACCTCCCTTTGTTCCCACCACTACTGAAGGATCAACCTCAGTGGTGTGAGAGAATCCTAACTTTGCAAATTTGATACTAACCTCCAAAACCGTTAGTTTAGTCTCTTGAAGGAAGATGCACCAAGGCTTGTGCACCGGGGCAAATTTGAGAGCTGCATGAACTGTCACTGTTTGCCCTAATCCACGACAGCTCCAGCTCAGGAATGTGAAGGGGTTGTTGGGGCAACACCCAAACCCCCAGACAAAGAGTGATTAGAGCGATAAGAATGAAAAGGGTTAGATGAACAACATCTGAAGCGTTTGTTTCTCAAGAGATCGAGAGAAGAAGAACCATAAAATAGTTCCAACTGTTCTCTTGCCACCAGGCCCTTAATGATAAAATGTGTCTGGAAAGTCAAAACTCTTCTTATGTGCTTAATGCCGGAATAAAAGGGCAAAGAAAGAGGCAATAAACCATCATGGTGGCATGAGGTCAGAGAATTAATTGACTAAAACACTCAGGTCGACAATTGGACAGATTATCAACCGCTGGGCGAGAGACAGTAAGGCAAGGTTTTTTATGCTTCCTCCTAAAACACACTAAAGTAGCAGAAGGTCATTATCGTTATACATTTTTTACCAATTTTCCACAGTATGCGATTAAACATATTGAGCATATGCAAGTGTGTATATGAGAGATAGTACGTGCAAAAGACAGGCAATAATAAAGGCATTGACATTGCCGCACTTGGAGATGAAAGAGAAGGAGAGCCAGAATCCATGTTCGGTTTCTTCCCCGGGCTGCCTTGAGTCACATCCATGTCATAAAAAGGTCTCTTTTATAGCCGCGATCCTTGTTGGTGCTAAAAAATGAAGCTAGATTCCCAGAGGCAGTGATGTTGATAGCATGAGGCATTGAACAAAGAACAAGACTCCCTGTCACTCTCAATATTTTCATCGGAGCTCACTTTAAAATTTGGTACCGTGAATCTGGTATTAGGAAAAACCAGGATGAGTAGAGAGTCACGAGCTTGATCTTTTAGAGCCTTGAACGGAGCAGTGATACAGAGAACATCCTGAGTAGAGGCTATCAAAAATTCAATTCTAAGGCCAAGTCTCATTGGATTGCAAGTAGCTTAGATTGTATTTTTGATGAAAGGTCGATTCCTATGTGTGACTGAGAGGGGCAGTTTGTACCAACATCAGAGGTAAGAGAAGGACATGAAACCAGGGATAGATTGCCTGAGTTTTTGGTCGTTGAAGAGAGCAAAGATGGGCACTGGTGGGTAAGTTGGGTGTCATGAAAGGCTGGAGATATAAAGCTAAAAGAAAGAAGTCTTTGGTGAGTTAGGCATGAAGGAGAAGGTGGACTAAGAGAGAATTGGGTAGGCTCATTATTGGGCCTGAAAATGGGAAGTAAGGGAGATTAGAAGACATGAGAAGCTGAAGCCTAAAATGAGAAAAGCCCGATATAATCTTGTTCAAGTCAAAATTAAATAGATCAGACTGACTTGAGGTTATGGGAACATGCCCATTAGTGAGAGTTGCCTTGGAATAGGCTTTGCCCTTTATAGTCCATCAGAAGTTGTTGATCAAAGGAGACTGGCCCATTGTCTAGTGGAAGAGTAATGGTATAGCGGTCAATGATGGGAAGATTAGAGGATGACGAGGCAGTATCCAGAGAAATTTGGTGAAGACATGGAGAGAACATGCCAACTTGCACAGAAATCGGAGGGTAGAGTAGCTCAGAACGCGTGGCAAGATCACAACAACTAGTGTAGGGTAAGAGGCAGCCAAATCATCGAGGATAAGGATAGAATCTAGGGGCAAGATAGTGTCAAGGATTTCCAATGGAGTGGGAATTAGAGGTGGGATATTGTCTGGGATTTCCAATTGAATGAGAATCAATAGATCGGAAAAACACATCATCATCAGCAGTGATGACGTCAGGTGGTTAAAAAAATGAATAGTAGGTTTAAAAATTCGCTGCTAAGCGAGTGGAGACTGAAATTTTGTTCGGCAAACGGAGGCTCGGCTCATCCAGAGCAGAGTTATCACTATTATGTTTGGAGGTATCTAGGTCATCAAAATCTTCTACACTTATAGCATTAACTTCATCAAGAGGGTCCAAATTGAGATGGACATGAAGATGCGCATTAAGGGCATCATCAACTAGATTGAGTGCATTAGGCATAACAGGCAAAACAACGGTGTCATCGACCAGTGGGGCATCCTTCACTTTGCCCTGCGGCTCTAAAACTATAAAAGGATTTGCCACTTCGGTATTTGATTTTTGAGAAATAGAATTGGAATTATCTAAGCGCATGGAGTCATAAGCTGATGCGAAGGAAGACTGTCACTTGAAACTATAGAGGGTTCTGGCGAAAAGGCATCATATAAGTGGGTTAAATAAAGTCCTTGGGCATCAGTAGGTATGATGATTCTAGATGTCCGATTCCAATCTAAGTTCGGGAGGGCTCGCATTGAGTGCACGTACATGGAGAGTCCTTGTAAAAAGTATTGGGGATAGAGGTATGGGCCTGGAAGATGGGCAATGCAGCGGGCTAAAGAGTCGATGAAATCCTGAAGAGAATAGTGGCAATGCATGTTTTCATAGCCGATCCGGCCATAACGATAGTAGGCAATAAAGACGTGTTAGTACGTGCAATAGAAAAGATGAGTTCACACGTCATCAAGCAGTGTGCCAGTAGCAAAGTAATTCAGTTAGGACTAGAATTTTAAGATGAAAATGCTTTTAGGCTCGAGGATCAGACCAATCCATTTCTAGTAAGATTCTGGCAGCGTGAACAATCATTTCGGCAAGATAGAGGTGATAGCAATCGCTGGGAAACCCGGATACTTGTATCCACAAATCTACTGAGTGAAAATAGACCATAGCATAGATCATATGAGCCATCTAAGCCTGCAATAGAATCGGGGCACATAACATATTCCATGGGCTATTAGACAGAATGAGCAACGTTTCGGCAGCAGAAGAAAAGTGAAATAGAAAGATGGTTGGGAACTTTTCAACAATAACCTGTCCTTGAAAGAACCAATATTCATTGACATGCTGTTGAATAGGCTTTTTGGAGAAGTTGCATATGTCCAAAAAGGTCCTCACCAGTAAGCAATCGTTGCCCACTCGTGCACTTTGAGTCAACTGTTCATTGAGTGAAAGAAGGACCATACGAAGGTCCAAGGTTGTTAGCCCTATGATTAGATAACCTAGGCTTACATTTTGTTTTGATGATAATTACACATTGTTTATGTTCTAATGTGTGCTTTGAGTGTATTATTAGTAGGTATATACATGCACACTCATGAAGACACATTTGAGAAGTTGGATAGATGGATTAAAGCCAAAGAAGCTTGAAGTTATAGTGGACATGCTGTGGAAGCTTTATCAAGTCCAATGACAAAGAGAGATAAAGAATGCATAGGCTAAGTTACTTTTGATTATGATTGAATTTTAATATTAACTAGTCTTGGTTTGATGCTTAGATTGATGACTATGGCCTAAAATGACCTTAGGACACCTTGTGTATTGCATGTGAGTTCATAACCTTTCACACATGTGTGTTTCTTGAAAATGAGTAAAATTTGGAGCTCACTCAGATTTTCTCAAGAATTTTTGTGGAGCTAATCTTTTCATATCTTGATAAACTTTTCTTTAGCTTTCCAACGCAAAAAAAGGCACCTCAATCCGATTTTTCTAGAAAAATTTATGCCCAAAATAAGAAAGGGGGTTCTGTAAGGCAGTTGATAGCAGTACGGTAATACAGTCGACTTCATTGAAATACAGTCGACTGCATTGGTCAAAATTTAGTTTCAAGGACAAGTCTGCAACGGCTAGTTTAGAGGGAACCCTGTAGACTGCATTTGGAATATAGTCGACTTTAATGGCAGTTTTGCTCACTTTATGCTCACTTTGTAAAAGGATTGTGATCTGTCAAGTCTTGGGTGTGTCAAGTCTTAGGTGAGTTTTGTGGATTCAAGGATTGTGCTTGGTGTGGGGATATCACCAACTGTTGTAAGGATTTTCATCTTCACCCAGAAGAATATTGTTGCTAGTGGATTCCAGTGCTCTTGCAAGGGACTTCCTTGAAGAGGTGGATGTATGCTTGAGGGTAGTTCAAGCCGAACCATTTAAATTTACTTGTCAAGTATCTCTAACTCAATCTCTTTACTTATTGCTTGAGATTATTTAGTTAGTATCTTCATTAAAGAATTACTTGGTTTGATTAAGATTCTTGATTTGCTTAGTTTAAATTCCGCATTAATTTTTAAAAACCCTATTCACCCCCTTAGGATTGTTTTATTAGTTTCAAAGGTGTTATCAATGAGAACCCGTCCATTGGCCAACCATAATAACTAAGAGGCTTGAAAAGGGTAAAAGGGAAAGGCGTACTTGCTGTTGGGTAATGGGTGACGACGGTCATGAAAGGCAAAGGGAAAGTGGGTAGAGGACACAAGTGTAAATGCAAGGAGTTAAGAAGAGATGCATATAGACAAACTAGATCTTTCCAAAATAGGTCGTGATAAGAGCAGATAAGGAATAGTTTAAAAGCTGAGGAAAGAAGGAGAAAGGTGACAGAGAAAAGCCATGGAAGGTATAGCAGGAAAAGTGAGTTTGAGTGAAAAGGACAGAGAGAAGTATTCAGACGTAGGAGCACTTTGATTGTATCAATTTGCATTTTTTGGAAGCCACATTATGGAAATAATTTTCTTGACCATCTCATTAGAATAATCCTCTAATGTGTTTCCACTATCTTGTATGAAATTCTGATCAACGGCTCACCTACGAAGCGATTCCACCCTTCTTCTGGGCTTAGGCAAGGGGACCCTCTCTCGCCTTATTTGTTTAGAGGCTTTGTCTACTTCACTTTTCCATGCTCAGATCACTAAAGAGATCCCTGGTCTTCATGCTGGCATCAAGAGTCTACCCATCAATCACTTTTTTTTTGCAAATAATTCCATTATAATCATTAAGATCACCAGGGATTTGTGTCTTGCCCTGAGAAACATCCTTAATGATTACTGCCGTGACTCTGGGTGACAGGTGAATCTACACAAATCTTCCATTACACTAAGTACGAATGTGGGCACAGACGTTACTACAACAATCTCCCTCCAGCTTGAAATTCATACATCCCCCACTTCGATAATTATATAGTTGGCACCCTGGATATTATTATTACAAAGAAGAAGGATTTTTTCCATAATCTTATGGAAAAATTCAAAGGAAGTTATGCCTCTAGGAAAAGTGTCCTTTTAAACAAAGCTGGTAGGGCAACACTTATTCACTTTGCCATCTCGTCTATTCTCATTCATCACATCCAGGCGTGTATCTTCCCTTGTTATATATATAATCAAATCAACTCCATCATTGCCCGCTTCTGGTGGACGGGTTATAGTAACCGCCACGGCATCCATTGGATCAACCGGTTTACCTTGTGTGGCCTTACTTCTGATGGTGGGTTAGGCTTTAAGGAAACTCGGCTTTTCAATCAATGTCTTCTGGCCAAGATGAGTTGGAAATTTTTTTACCCCGCCTTCCTCATAAGTAAGGTCCTACAAGGCTGATATTGTACGAGGCATACTTCTCGGTCATCGTCGAGAATTGGCAATTTTTATCCAGGTTGGTGTGGCATCCTGATAGGTCGTCAGCTGTTTGAACTTGGATTATGTTGGTAGGCAGGTACTAGGGAGCACATCTCAATCTGGAATGACAAATGGATTTCGCATGTCCCTAACATTCCTACGCGACATGCTCCTAGTCATCCTACTTACACTAACCGAGTAAGTGCTCTAATTAATGGTCGAACTTGTAATGCACCGCTGATTAGAGATTTATTCCATCCGAAGATAGCTGATAAAATTCTTGCCATCCATATTTCTGCTCATAACTATGAGGATCAACTGGTCTGGGATGCCACCTCTAATAGAGTCTAGTCGGTTAAGACTGTCTATGATCTTTTCTATCACACAGAGCTACACCAGATGAGTCTAGTTGCTTATCATGGATGCATTACTAATCCAAAAACATGGTCTACTCTAAGGTCCCTAAAATTACCTCCTAAAATCATATTTCTTATCTGGCAGGTTTTTGGGAATGCCTTCCTTTACAGACCAATTTACATCGTCTCAGTATTACACTTTCCAACCTCTGCCCACTCTGTTAAGCTGAACTTGAAACAATTGGCCATTTTTTCTCAAATGTCCTAATGTTGACCTATTTGATTTGGCTTGCCTAGTGGTCTTCATTCTGTTAACACCACCTTCTTTGAGTGAATGATCACTTAGCTTGCTCAGCCTTCGAACCTTAGAATACGGTTAACCACGACTGTCTTTATTTTTGTCACATGTTAGCAAATTTGGATCAACTGGAATAATCTTATCTTCAGGGAATCTTAATTCAACCCCTTACTCATCACCAAAGCCATACACGACCTCACTCGTAACATTCTTAGTTACACCACTCTCCCTATATGTTCTCCCTCAGCAAAATTTTTTATTTCTATACCTTACTTAACACCCTTCATTCCTGTGATTCTCCCACATATTATTCATGATTAGCGCGGTGCCTACTTAACCAGCCAAACCTTACGCATTAACGTCATTTGCATTTTTAACCCCACCATCCTCGGTGCGGGAATTGGTATAACTTGCTATAGTAATGACTTTCGTTGTGGTTTTGCGGCCATCTCATCCTTAGCTTCAGATTTTATTAGCTCAGGCTCTTGGCATGCTGATCGCCCTTCAATGGGCACAAAAAAAAATAACATATTGCATTCTATTTTTTTTTACTAACTCTACATTTTTACTCTCTCAGATATCAGGGAGTGAGGACATTGTAGACATGGTGACACCCATCCCCTGATTTTTTCATTTACTCTGTGCCTCTCACCTTTGTAGTATTGACCGGCCTATACAGTCCCAGATAACGAAGCCGTGTCATGGCTATATAATGTTATGTACTTATGGCATTCCACATGATGAACTCTGTAACTCACAAACTTTTATTAATGTCATTCTCATATTATCAAAAAAAAAAAAACTGTCATGTGAACAAAAGTCGCGCTTTGAGTTATGGGTATTTTGTGTGTCTAATGGGTACTTGCAAACTTGGTGAAGAGAAGAAAAATTGAGTACAACTATTTCCGTATGATACTATGATTAAAACTAAGCAAATTGACATATGGATATAAACTCATATTTGAAAGTCCACTGTAATGTCGATGAAACGACAACGATAGGCATAACAGACATCCCTTCTTGGCCTTCAACTAGAGCTCAGAGACCACGACAAACTTTCTAATATGAAACTGCACAAACAAGACACCTGTAGGAAGGGATCGAAGTCCACGGATCTTGGCTGTCTCCATTGGACCTCAAGGACGCCATGCCGGCAACTGCTTTGCCTTCGCCCCCATTGCATTATTTTGTCAATGGACCAATTCATCGCCACCATTTGGTCGTCACTTATCAAGAAGGGGAAAGAGTTATCATCGCTGGTTTCATCGCGGTCCTTTCAAGTTCGATGGAACTGACAAGGTTCTCATTGTTGATGTGGATGGTGATGGTAATATCTAACCGGAGAATTGTTAAAATTTACCACGGGATTTGGTGGACCCCATCTCAGCTCCTCCTATCCAACATCCCCTTTTTTGTCCCTGGGACACCATGCTCAAGGCATGTCAAGATAAACAACTAACGGAAGCTCCCCTCCCATCTTGTAAAGGCATTAGGTCGACAAGGCATGTTATATCCTCCTAGCACAGAACGACCCATAGAGTCAAGCTCGAGGATAAGAGTGTCCGAAAGATAGAAATCACGTGTTCCTACGACGGGATCATGCAACCGTCAAGAGTCGCAAGTATCTTCGGACAAGATGGTAACAGCTAAGAGCAACATGTATCCTAGTGACAACGATTGTATGGGCTCCTTATTAATGCGATGGTTGCTCTCGGGCTCATGAATCTGCCGCCTTCCTCGTTTCTCTGTGTCGTAGCTTAGGTTGCCTTGATACTGACTTCCAAATGGGCTCCTAGTGGCATGAGACCCCGAAATTAGAATAGGACCGAGTCAAGTTGGTAAACCTAGGAGCCACATGTATATTTTGAAATGTCAGTTTCACTTTCTTTCTAGTCTTTTTTTTTTTTAATACCACTTTAAGCGACTAAACAGTCAAATTCACTCGAATTTCTCTGTGACGCCCAACGTTTTTCTTTTCGCCACTCACGAAACAGCCTTCGTGAGAGTCATTTCTCTATGAAAATGTACTCATTTTGGGGGTAAAGCCCATGGAAGTAAAGAATGTTACCTCCTTGCTGAAAATTACCGGCCTTACTCCTAAAAGAGCTGATGGAAGAACCAGTCCAGACAGTTTTTGAAACGAAGAATAAAATTAGACAAAAGGGCCAGCATCTGCATGAGACCACAGGGATTCTTGTCCAAACTTCAGATGAAGTGGCAAATGGCATGCAAATGGAAGTCATTGCAGGCCGTGTCCTATAAAGGTTGACATAACACTAGAAATCAACATGAAAGATGAGTTTCACACGTATACTGCTTTATAAACTTTCAGCAAAACAACTGAACAAGCAAAGTCAATGGAGAAACTTGATGCTTTGTTACCAAAGACTAGTCCTGGAGATCGATATATAAATATGGCGAACTTCCCACACACACAGGAGACAGAAGTTCACAACTAACGATATGGGGTTCCTTCAGTCTTCTTGGTGCTAGTGGCTTAGCATGGGAAAGTAGTACGTTCTTGCAGATGGGGAAGGCAAGCAAGTGGATTAGAAATTTTTTGACAGGTAAAAAGGAAGAGAAAGCCAAGAAGAAAGACGGTGGCTTTACAGACGAAAGCTTGGCGATTGTACCTGCAACTCCGAGGGAGAAGCGAAGATGGAGCTTTGGGAGATCAGCGAGCACAGAGAACGCGGCTAGTGTTTCTTACAAGAGTACTAGGTCGTTTGATTCAATTGTTACCGCCCAGCTATTAGCACAGGCCTCACTGGCATACGAGAATCAGCAAAAGAATGCAATGGCAATGGCGGTGGCTGCCGTGGAAGCTACTAAAACAGCCGTGACAACCAGACGTGCACCACCCAGAAAGCATGGACCTGTTGAACATGCAGCTGCTACCAAGATCCAAGCCTTCTTCCGTTCTTATTTGGTAACTGTTCAAACCTACAATGCAAGAATCTCCTGTTTCAATTGAGCCCAAAAAAAAAAGCTATGGATCTTTCTTTGGTGCTGATTACAAATTCTAAATGCAAGCATTCATCTTATCATGCATGCTTGAAAAGTTAACATACTGAGCAGCAGCATACTCCTTCAATCCTCCCGAACTTCAAGGTATCATTAACTTAGCGGAATGAAGACAAACATTCACTAGTTTCACAATCAAACGAGGCAAAAGCAAGATGATTTTACATATAGATAACACTTCAATAAGGCAAATTGTCAAAGGGTACTCGAGTTTTGAGATAGGTGCAGTATACAATCTAAGGAAAGACCATATTCTCGCAGGCAAGGAAAGCATTGTGTGCTTTAAAGGGATTGGTAAAGATACAAGCGCTGGTAAGGGGTCATCTGGTGAGAAAACAAACAACTGCTATGGTCCGATGCATGAATGCGCTGATGGCTATTCAAGTTAGAGCCAGGGTTCAAAGAATCCAGACAGCCGAGGACTCACAGCTTGTTGTGAAAAGGAGATCAACTCATCGAGCATCAGCTCACGACAATCAACTAAGAGCAACATATAGCGTAAGTTTCAGTTCCTCTTGAAACAATTTCCAGTTCACAATTCCTCTTTGAGGATGCAGAAACAGTAGCTTCTTTTTGCACAAATGCAGTAATAAGCCATCCATGTTGGTGCAGGAAGCGAAGAAATTGGATATTAATGAAACACATGGAAGTTGGAAGAGCAAAACGGGCCATATGAATGAACCAGAAGCAGAGACTAAAAAACATGGCTTCGGCAAATTTCACTCGGGGAATCTTTCGACATTAAAACGAGAACATCAATACCAGATATATAACAGTCCATCACCACAGACTGATACGAGCTCACAAAGTTATGACAGGCAATTTGAAGAGCTTTTCCTCCGTATGGCACAGAGGAATTCCCTGCACTATTCTACCATGTCTAATGGTAACTACACAAGTGCAGATCCTACGCCTCACGGTAACCAGTTTGAACCAAATTACATGGCAAATACAGAATCCTCGAAGGCAAAAGTGAGGTCACATAGTGAACCGAAGCAACGACCCAAACAGTCCGCAAAACAGAAAACCAGGAGAACGGCATCAAATGAAGGGATAGCCGACATACAAGATGCTCAGAGTCAACATTCATCTCTACGTTCAAGTTCTCAGAAGAACCACCATCCCTGGTTAATGAAGCTTTATAGATCAACAAAGTCTATCAGAGAGATCGAGTGTGATTCAACAAGCACGACAACCAATGATTCCTCCTACAGCAAAACTCTTATTTCATACGAGGTAAAAGCTAAGGCTGCCGTAGCAATGTGTTGAATTCAGCTATTACTTGCTTTCTTCTTCAAAAATTAATTCTCTAACTTTCTGAGAATTATTTGACTGCAGCCAGCCGTGAACTTGTACTAATTGCCAATCCTCGCCGTCTATATAAGAAAAGACTGCTGGCCATAGTAACTACAGAACAATTCAAGGGCCAATGTTTCAACGGAAGTCTGGCGTGCAATGATGCCATATCAGAAGGTGATGAATCAAACTCGTCGATTAATGCGCGGTTCATCATCCAATGTAGTAATTCAGATGAAATGTAATTGAGCACACATTATCTCATGAGTGATGCAGTTTTCGTATTCATACCTCGTGGATAAATACTGGAAGTAATACTTACAAAGAGTGCTTTTCTCTTCTGTTACCCACCACTGCTTGGTTCTGTTTATCTTCGGTCTGGATTCGTCATTGTAGATCATGAACAGTACCAGCAAAACTGACAACAAAGGCTGTACTTACGGTTAGCCAGAGCTCATTGCCTCTCCAGTCAAAGTAAAGATACTAAAGCAGACAAGCAATAAGAGAGAAGAAAAGAGGGTGATATAGAATCAGCTATGGAAAGAAACTAATTATGTAGTATCTTTCGTCAATTTAGCTAATACTTTGGTGAAATGAAGTCCAAGAAGAGTAAGTTTCTATTCCTTGTGTTTTCATCAGGAAAGTTTCTACTGCTCAATCCATGATGCCTATCTCACTGAAAATGATTATACATAGGCATGGGCAAATACTAACAGATAAGATACCCTAATAACTACCTACTACATCAACCTCTGTCTACTGTCCCTTCATAACAAAAGCTAATGCAACTATAAAATTGGTTACAGAAATATTATCGTACGCGTGTTAGACATTCATTAGTACTAATCTTCCTGCTTCACCGTGTTTTCCTTGAAGCTCTTAGTCAACCAAATTGCGGTTTCCCTAGGAGAAACCTTCCCTGGCCCAAATGGCTTTAATAGAACCCCAAGTTCATCTATTCGCTCCTCATGCAGCAATCTGGCACTAAATTCAAGCAATCCTTCCAATGCTTCAGCTCGCTGCTGGTGAGATGAAGTGTCAAAACGGCGGCGCCGTAGGTCTGATGAGGTTCGGCTTGATGCCCCAGCGGTTGCATCTTGATCAGAACACTCACTTCCATCAACTTCATTTACTTGAGATGCAGGACCTCCTACTCCTTGCCAAGCATCTGCAAAACTCAGCCTGCCAGATGTTGTATCACAAACCTGCACAATACATTTGTCCTTCATGATCGAACGATCACCTTGTGGCGAGGTAGAGGAACCTTGTGCAGAGATCGATGAAGTCCTACGAGGGGGAACGAAAGGTTCTTCATTTGAGGCTAAAGGAAACTCAACCATCCTGTCAATTCGTGGGGCATTGACAGAAACATCTGGGGAGTTGATGCAGTCAAGGATATCAATATTGCGCCTGAAAGGAGAATCTTGAAACGTAGCTTTTCTTGGCAATGGTAAAGATGCTCTGCGTGTTGTAGGAACAGATTGTTTTGCTGGAGTTGTTGCAACTGCAAACTGCACATGTATGCATATGACATGTTAAAAAAAGAGAAAATTGAAAATCGATTTCAGAAGGCCTCAATTGCAGGGTACTGGCAATTTGCAGAGCTTATGTCAGTGATAAATAGGTACATAAACAAACACAAGCACGTTTATGCCAACATATCCCTCATCAGAAAACTCAATGTAGAATCCAGATATGTAATAACACGAACAGTAGAGGAGGACTCCATAGTGTAAGAAACTCGAACAAGCATATCAGCCTTACAAGAGCTGGCAGTGGAGAACTTTCCACAAAGCTGTGGCTGTTTGGCAACTTATTGTGACTTCTACAACTTACAGAGATATATCATATATGTAGTTATAATCTGGAAACCCGCTACAACAGGTAAGTTCTCTACTGCAACAACGTTACAAAGAAAGATAAGTCTTGGTTATTGCTTCTCCATATTGAACTTGGATATCATCATATAAACTCAGTTTAATTTGTTTCATTTACCACCAAAAACTACCAAATGAAAGTTAGAATAATTGCCACAATACACATTCATTTACATTCTTTTGGATTAGAATTACACTCGTTTGGAATAGTACAACACTACAAAACAAACTTTTTTATCCCCAATCAAATGACTAAAACAAGTGAATGGAGGTTAACTTATTTTTTTTTTAATAGAACTGATTAATTATATCGTACCTATTGAATGGCAAGTCCAATCCTCTTGCCACGAATTTTTTTTTATTATTTTTTTGCTATTTTTAAACAGCTAGTTGAAATTTAACATGAATTTTCTAATCTGAATTTATTATCTTTAACAAGGCCTACTTCAATACTATTAATTAGGTTTGCTTGCGCTTTTCAGAAAAAATAAGTTTGTATGTACCATATTCGTGAGGAACATATTTGTTATTGTCATTTCTTTTGGTGTTAACATACAAGAAGCGGTTTGAAACACCAGAATGCTCTTCTTTGCACGTCAGAACTGGCTAGCAGAAAACTAACACTTCATATGTGAGGTTACATTAGTATTCTGAAGGGTGGCAACATTCACAGAATGGTATTTCATCTTTGATTAACTAATAAGAATGGCAATAGCTTATTTTTCTTGTTAACATGGATAAAAAATTAATTATGAAACGGAGACAATCTACAAGGGAACCACTGCGAATATATACAGGTTTCTCTTGGATAACAATCCGTCTTTCTCGCTAGTACTTCTCAAACAGAAAGAGAAAAGTTATACTATCCAGAAATTAGATTTTAAGTTATAATGCTGAAATCTATCTTTCGATAATAACATCAATTCTCATTAGCAAGTTTCACATAAAGTTTAGCTCTTCACTAATTTCCTAAGGGCTTCAGAATCCAGAAACTTCTTCTGTCCGTCAAAAGAATAAGATACTAAGGCTGCATCTTTGACTCACCTCTAACTTCGTACAAGAGCTTGTAACATAATGCCTCTCTTCTTTTATAAGCTTCAACTCATGAGTGCTAACCAAGACATGCTAATTTCCAAAGAACTACCCAGAACAAATCCATTAGTTGCTAGAAGCAACTCAATTCTACATCACTCTATTAAGAAAATATTTAGTGGTTTGCCATTTCCTTATATGATGACACGGTAACATACGTCCCCTCCGCACAATAGAAAATGCGCAAGCACTCTACACAAATATTGGGTGGCTTTCTATGTGTATATTCTTGCTATTTCCACATTGGCAATATCAACGATTAAGGCAAATAGAGTGCTGCACGAGCCCAAGGCCCAATAGAAGCTCTTAAGTAAAATGTAAGACCAGCTAAAAAAAGAAAACAAAAACTTATGGGGACTCGCATTTCTTGCCTTGCATTCATAATGAAAAAAGGGAGTGAATTAAATTTAAATGAATCACTTTCTTCTGATCTTACCGATTGACGATTCTTTGACAGCTCTGCTCGTTTCTTAGAAGTGGGAGAAGCCTTTGGTGGAGTAAATCTTGGATTATTAGCAATATTTGAAGCTTTTGAAGGAGTTTTCTTGTTAACAGCTGTCCTTTCATGTGTGCTTCCAATTGACGACTCTACCATTCTCCGATTGACATAACCATAGGTGTTTTGAGTTAGTCGAGCAGAAAAAGGAGATTCTTGTTCAGCTAGAGAGATACTTGGATTTAAAGTCCTGTCATTGCCAAATGAAAGCCGTTTGTCTCTGTAGGTTGGAACAGGAATATCTTCTGGCTCTGCAAATCTGGTATGCTTTATGTAATCTGTAACAGGCCAGTGTGTTGATAAACTATTCCTCCTGGGGCTATTGATTTTGAGATGAATCTTAAGCACATAAGCTTGAAGGTGCTGGTGTCTGAGAAGCTCTGCAGCCTGCCATGTGAAACATACACGCAAAAATAATAAGCTTCATTTTGTCATAGAGATACGCCTTGTGCATGCCTAATGCTGTGATTCTTCCCGGAAAAAAAAAAATGTGCCACAAAGCCATACAATCGTCAATCTCTTCCTGCACACGCTTACCAATTGAGAGATTTGTCTTCTACGTTAGATTGTCTTCGTCGTAGTGCCCTACCTCCCTCTCAGCTAGGCATAACTCATTGGAATACAATTTACCATTGGGGTTCGCCCTTTTCCGATTTGTTATACAACCCCAACTTTCCCTAACATTCCATCATAACCCTAAATTTAAGTTTACAAAATTTGCAGTTTTGCCCTGTAGATTTCGTACACTTCTGCATAAGGTGTTGGACACTTAAGTGTATGGTGTCCGATAATTAAAAGTAAATAAGAAATATCCAGACACCGAGTCCAACACGTGTTTGGAAGTGTCCGAGGGGTGTTCGGGTGTCAGTAGGTGTCAGACACGATACCTCGACTTAGAAGAGGTGTCAGTGCTTCCTAGGCTTTTGTAATGGACTGTATCAACAATAGCAGGGCTGGATGTCAGTGTGATGGTTGTGGTAGTGTGTCGGCCATCGCTTAGTTGCACAAGCATTGGGCAGGAGCTCTGAAGCACGGACACCTCTCCTAGGTGGAGGTTTGGTGTCCTAAACGGACGGACACCCCGACACCCTCCGGACACCGCCCGACACGTGTCAGACACCACCAATCGGTGTCGGAATTTTTTTATTTTTTTTTATTTTACGACACCGTGTCGGACACTTCGTTTAGGAGTGTCGGACATGGCAATCGGCAGTGTCGGAAAGTTTGGGGCCAATTTCAGATTTATTGAACTATTATCGTCTTCTTCTCTCTCACCTCACGGCTGTCTTCTTCTCTCTCACCTCCAGTCTGCTGTCTGCCGACCACATCAAGGCTGTCGCTGGTGTTGTCGGAGCTCAGTCGACAAAGATCCGAAGCCGAAGCCAACGGATTTGACTGCTACAGTTGCCGAAGGAAGAAAAGTCAGCTGCTACCGCTGTCGCCAGGAGTCTCGCCATGGTCGCCAGAGTCTCGTCGTCGTCGCCGGAGTCTCGCCGGATGTCCTCCGCCGCTGACCCACAGGTCTCTTTCTTCTCTTTTCCTCATCTCGTCTCCTGTTCTAGTCCTCTCGTTTCTTTCTTTTCTTTTTTTCTTTTCTCCCTTTGTCGTCACTCCCTCCGTTTCTTTCCTGTTATTTTTTCTTTTCACCCTTTGTCCTCTCGTTTCTTTCTTTTTTTTCTTTTCTCCCTTTGTCATTGCATTTGCAGTACATTGGACTAAATAAATATTGACCAAATAAATTATGATTTGTATTTAAATTCCTTATTTTGACAGTTTTTCATTATTGTTTGTTATTTTAGATTGTAGAATATATTTGATATTTATTAAATATATATATATAATATATTAAAAAATAGTGGTGTCTTGCAGTGTCCAAAATCTGATTTTTGGAAATTGCGGTGTCCGACACCGACACCGTGTTCGTCTCCGTGTCCGACACCGTGTCCGTGTCCGTGCTACCTAGGGCAGGAGTCACTAGTATAATGTGCTTTGGTTTAGGAGC
This sequence comes from Escallonia herrerae, assembly GCA_033070095.1. Lineage (NCBI taxonomy): Eukaryota > Viridiplantae > Streptophyta > Magnoliopsida > Escalloniales > Escalloniaceae > Escallonia > Escallonia herrerae. The sequence goes on from JAVXUP010002017.1 coordinate 157,089, forward strand.
AACAGTACGAGGTTTGGGAATCAATTTCAGAGGTGGGGGCATCACTAGAAGTGGGGAATCCTACAACTAAGTGCCATGGTAACTGTAGTGGGAAAACAATGTAAGCAGTGCTATTCACGAGGATCTGGCCATTGCAGCATCTGAAGAGAATTACATCAACGAGCCTTAGCCCCACTTTGAAGAGGGGCTGTTTCTGCCTTCCAAACCCGTGACTTCTAAGTCACGATGGAGCAGCTTTACCATTGCACCAAGGCTCACCCCTCTTATTGCTGTGAAAAGAAAATTTTACAAATTTCTTCTCAATGGCAATGTTTGTCTCCCCAGAAGCATCTTTTAATATGTTTTCTTTTAGGAGCAACGCTGTCAAACCTATGACTACATGGACTCGTGTGAGTCATATTCATCTAATTCTTGACCATAAAATCTTTGTAATATTGAGTTTTCAACAGGTAGGCAACAGAAGTAAACTTTTAACAAAAAAAATCTGGAATTCTTCTTGGAGCAGGTAAGTTACGGCTTCTAAAAGAACAAAAGATCTTTCATATAGTTATATAACTACCACTATTACCAGCACAAATTAACGACCACGACCACTGCCATAAAATTGGTGTGTGTGTGAGATAGATGCTATCCAAGAAACACCGTAGACATTCAGTTTCTTAACATTGGTAGAAGGTTTGCAGAAAAAGGAAGTGGTACGAGATACATAACAGTTGTTAAGTCAGTGAAGCCCCGCTAAGACCAGAATCAAAGGTTTATGCCAACTATATACGCTTGCTGGTTGCCTTTTGCAATCACTTCATTGACAATATCTATATGTCTAGGGGACTTGTAAGCTAATAGTTTCCAGGGAGCCATGCCAACATATGCATAAAGGGTTAAGGGTACACTAGTTGAGTTACAAATGTTCTGATCCCACTTCCACTGCCTACATGGACAGCCAAATTTATGACAATAACGTTATGTCTATCACCAAAAAGATTATGTACGTATCATATACTGCTTTACAAAAGGTTGGGACTTTAGAGCTGTAGTATGATTATGGCATATTCTGCTTCATAACAGTCTGGATATAGCAATCAGAGTTTTGAGGGTGAAAAAACTTTTAAAATAGATAATAAAGATTGCAAAGGAGCTGCAACTGATATAAGAAAATTTACTAGATCTTAGGCAACGGAGATCATCTTAGGCAATGCCAAATCATCCTTTGCCTTCTGCGATTTTATACCAACATATGACATGAAGATTATAGAACAGTACATACACTTGGCCTGAGTTCTGGATTTTTCCGCAGCATGCTTTTAACAAGACCCCGACTGGAAAAAGAAACATTCCAATGATGAGATAGAATCACTAATTTAGGGACAGAAGAACATATAAAAGAATGACAACTCTCGCAAATATAGCTTTGAGAAAATATCATAGATATCCGAACTAGAGTATCAACTTAGTTTGTTGACGTACTAAAAGATATTCTCCTACAATATCCCCGCGTGCACAAGATTAAGTTAGTACAATGATCTCCACCTTTTCTGCATTTCATTGTAATCTACAAATTGGGAAATCAACCATTACTTTAATCGATGACAAAAAACATCAATAGGAAGAACTCCACGGATACAAAAATAAAGGGTACTTCACAAGCTTTCATGTAAATAACTTGACTTTTAGAGAGAGAGATCCCCAACTAGGAGTCATATTACATATATACATATAGTGCGGGTATGCATCTATTCATACATATAGAAATCAAAAGCGTAAGATCCTAGTTGAAGTATATAAATACTTTAATGGTCCAAGCTTCAATAAAGGACATAACAAGTGATCATGTCATTGCACAATTGCAGCATACATAGTAAGATAAGGAAAAGGACTCACAATGCACCAGTGTATTTGGTCGGAAGCGGTGCCACAATGGACTTATTTATCTTGTTGATCAGTGCTTGCATGTCCTGCTCGAATAGCAAGTATAAAAACCCATAAGGTGCTTACCGCCAATCCATAACATTAGCAGAAGCACTAAGGTACAGGGAGGGAAGTACAATATACTTCAGGGAGGGATATTCAGCGTACTAAAAACAGGGGTAGAAGCAAGAGACAGTACATCTGGCATGACATATCAAACGGAAAAAATCAACAAGGCACTGTGTCAAGACAACAGAGCTCACTCAGGAGAAACCATTAGTGCTACCATTTGGACTGGTGTGTCGTTATTCTGTCTCATAGTGTAAGAATAAGGAGCCTTCTCCTGGTGGCTAGTGCAAAAGTGTCATCATAGACCACATACATAACTTGGACAAGCAAGTAAAATACAGGAGAAACCATCAGTGTAGGTGGTCATGAGATAGGTACAGTCTCATAATGCATGGTTAATGTGATAGGGTTGCAAAAGACAGCTTTGGGACGAGAAAACCCAGACATGGCTCAGAGAAATAGAGAGAATGACAAGATTCTGATGGACCAGAGCCTCCAAAGGGCTGTCGAGAGCATAGTTTTCTGTATCCTATGCAAATTTACCAGGAAAATATAGATAGACACAAAAGGCTAAGAGCTAGCATGCCTTTCTAACTTGACACAACATTGCTCCTATGTATAGATGATCTTGTCTTGCACAAGGTTGGAGATAGTATGCCTTCTAGTGTAAGATATCTAGACATTATTCTCTCAGCAAAGGTCAGGCTGGTGAGACTATCTCAAAGATTTATGCTTCTAGTCCTTAGTTGCAAGAACCTGTAATCTGGAGCTTCTGACTTAGACGCTCGCTTACGAGTCAGATGGTTTTAGCACACATGGCTTGAAAGCTTGGAACCACAATAACAGACATAATCCCTCATGAATTTTGTAACACCCAGTCCACAGCCTCACCTATGAGTTAATGGGCAGAGTTTTAGATGGCCAATCACGAATAAATCCCATCTGAACATGGGATATATTACAAACTCCCCTCCTTTTGCCTTAGCATCCCTGCAAAGGCCCAATCTCAACCTTAGTTGTACATAGCTAGAATCTTCCTCTCTAGCCATTTTTGGATGATATATAACCAGCAGCCTGACTAAATCAGCCTTGAGTCTGCCTTCATGTCCCAACCTCTTGCAACCCGACAGGATAGCCCAGCCCAAGCTTTTAAGAGATGGCTTTGATATCATCTATTACGACCAGGTCCACGGCCCTACCACAAGGCAATGCCTCCCTTAAAAGAACAAGCCAGTAGGTCCTTATATATTCATGGGTAGGGTCTTATAAGGCCAATCAAAATTATCCCAAATCTGATATGGGGATATCACAACTTCAGCACACATGTGGAGTTTATTTGCATATAAACTCCCAAAATCGCTTTGCAAGATTCTAGCTTTTAGATTATTCATTTTAATCTTCCAATTCATGGTAGGTCATCTCTTTTGCCTATGTAAAGGCCACTATGTAACTCATTTAGAGAAAAAATGAAATAAAGAATTTCTCTCTTTGTGGGATTCTTACCTACTTAATTCTAGGATGTGTTACCTAGTCGACTTTGGGTTTTCTTTTTCATTCAAGGATGTGTTCCTTGTTTTATTTGCTTTCACTACAGGCGTTTAGGCCATTTGTGCTAAAACCATGGAATACCTGTTGTATATCAATATGTAACCCCAAAGTTCTCACCAAAGAAAATTTTCATGTCATCTCGTTCTCAGTAAAGCTCTTTTGGCCCTCATTCTACTTCAATAATTGTAACTTCAACAAATAAATGAAAAAATCTAATAGAATAAAGGACAGACAATTCAAACGTGGAAAAGTGAATGTAGACCAACACATGGGCACATCCGACATGATCCCCCAACATGCATTGAACACAGCCGTGCCATGTCCAAAATGTTTTCGTATATATATCTGACATGTATCGACTATATATATTCAAGTATATTCAATGTATGAAAGGAGAAATACTTATTTTAGAGCTTTTGATTTTTTTCGATGGTATTTAGTATCTATATCGGATAATGTATTGCATGATTTGACGTCCACTTACACTACGTTAAAGCCTTCTCATTATTTGCATTTTCACAAAATTGTGTGTTTATCATTGTCAAATTTATTTTTCAAAACACTATTCACCGGTGAATCACTAATCTATAAGCAATCTTTTCGAGAATTCACCCTTCACATTTTGACATAAAAAGAGAAAAATGGTATCCAAACAAGGCAATTATGTTGTCATCTTTTCTGTAAAGGAATCTTTTCATCTTTCCAAAAACATAAATATGAAATCGAAAAGGCGCAAAAATATATTTTTGAGTACTTGTTGTGTCCTGCCAAAATGCTGATATTTGACTGTTAAGTTGTACAGCCAAAGAGCCTAGCAAGTTTGGCCGTCATCAGTATTACATTTCTTTCCCTTTTGACTGCATCGTACTTAAGAAACATCGAAAGGCCTCCACAGTTCACAAGTCTTTTTCGGAGTTTATGTCTGGAACCATAAAAAGGCATTACAAGTTTTTCTAAGAGCTTTTGTGGATCATAAATCCCTTAAGGGACTGCATGTTTTATATCCACCATGTACCAACAGCAAAACCTAATTCACGAAATCCGTTTAAATCTAATTTACTTGTGGAGCCATACTTGTGGAAAGGATCAAAGACAGTTGAGACTAGCATCGCAACTAAGCAAATGCCAGCCATACTTAAGTCTGGAGTAACAATCATTGAAAGCGAATTCCTGAAAGCATAAGATGTTAACAATTTGCCACACACATGTATTCTGCTTACAGACCCTGCAATGCAACAAATCAAATCCATAAAATTTTCTCTCATATACACGAGGAGTAATCATACCAACTGGAAAGACCAGTGCCAGGAAGTGAAAAGGCAGCGTTGGAACTTACAAATGCTTTAAACGCAGGCTTATGAGAAGTCATTTCATATATGCAGCACCCTGCACAGCGGACATGGGTGCAAATTTAGCTATAGATCAGAAGATGTGTCAAAAAACAGTTTGCATTAATGTAATTGTGCATAGGTGGGCTTTGCGTGTTCGCCTCTTACCCAATGACCATATGTCTGACTTGGAACCATAAGGTATATCAGCAAGAAGTTCAGGGCACATATAACTTGGAGTCCCGACAACCTGAGTTATGCAGCAGAAGTTTTTTACCAGTATAACCGAAATGCAAGCAGAAGCTTGAAACATGAACCCACCACATCACTTACAGAAGACGCGAGATCATCTGAAGTCAGCATCTTAGCTAGTCCAAAATCACCTGCAATGGCATTGATCCATGATGAATAGGAAAAATAGTTTTCTTCGTCAAGAAACTGGTGAGAAGAAAAAAAGACAAGGAATTACTTACCAAGGCGAATGTCGTGATCTTTTGTCAAGAATATATTTGAACACTGCAAGAAATTGCCCAAAAAAAGAAAAAGAAAGAAAAACAGTATCAGTATGACACAGCTTCTGAGATTTTAATAGATAAAAATGATATCTCCACACTGTAATTACCTTAACATCCCGGTGAAGAACATGATTCGTATGTAAGTAGTCCAGAGCCATTAGAAGTTGAACAAGCCACTTGCACAGCTTCTGTAAGTAGTTTAACAACAGAGATTTATGATTGAAGGCAAAGGATTGAAAAATTCAATCTGAATGACAGCTGGAAGAATGGACTTCAACCAAGGGGGTAATTGAATAGCAAAAACAAATTAACATAAATTTAACCTCTTCTGAGAAAAGAACAGCATTGGCTTTCTTTATAGCTCCTGCCCTGCAAGCCAGGAAGCAGCACACAACGTAAAGATTCTACGCAGACGGTTGATTTCTTCAGGCCGAAATGATTACAGGACAAATATTAACTCAAATAAGTTACTTACATGTCTCCGCCTTCACAATAACCAATTATTATGCAAACGTAGCATCCCTGAAAAAAAAAGCATCAGCATCTAAGTTTTTAATACTGCAATACACTACATGCAACTGCTCTGGCATAAGAATGTGAACTGTGAAAACCAACAATGATACTAAGTATTGATGTCTACAACCAGCTTCACACTGCCCGGCAAACTGTTTAAGGACTATAAGAACATGAGCTAGTTTCAATTCTACACCATATTGAAACCGTACAGGTATGCATGCCGGTATATTTTGTATAAACAAAATAGATCCATATAATCTTTATGGATTACCGATCTGGCAACTTCGTCAAATCCTCAAGGTTTGGCATCACAGAACTGGATACTTGGTAGCAAGTGCGAAAGATATGGAGAAGCAGCAGTGACATCTAGCACTATGATCATAAGCAGAAGCTAGAGTTTCCTTTTATCTTCAAGTCACCTCACTCTAGTTCCAGAAGAAATACATTAGTAAGTGCACTTGGCTAGCCCTTTTTAGGGAGGCAGCACGTATTGATGGGGACGTGGACTTGGGTCAATACCTGTACACCTTTATTATACACCTATCCAGGGTTAAGCTTCTCCTTCTCGCTTATCATACACATGATATGTCTAGCGTCCCCTGTAAGGCCCAAATTTACCCTATGTCACACGTGCCCATAATCTTCCTCTCTAGCCATTTTTGTCAACTCATTGTTGAATTTCATAATTAGAAAACCTCAACACTGAAACATCAATACTATTTGAAACATGCGTCATCGTGGGGGAAAGCAGTACCTTCGGGGGTCAGTGGTGCCTTTGGGGTTTAACGGGACAATCTTGGAAGGAGGGATAGGTAGTCTTATCACGTATATCTAAGCAAAAACATTCTTCGAAAGGTCCGATTACATCCTAAACTTTGGAAAGGATAGGAGACTAAAGAAAAGACGAACAACATAAGGAGCAGCTTGCACATCAGACTGATTCCTTTAACTTCTATCACGCATTTTTCCTTAACACATCAGGTAATAAATAAAACACCGCTTATCACAAGATATAAAGAACAGCAACCACTGAAAGGTTTCATTGAACTTGATTTCCATTAATTGTAGTAAACTCCTTAGATGTAGGATTCTTCAATTCTAGTCACGCTCCCACCGCCAAAGCTCGCCCTGGAATCTCGCACCCGCTCCAGCTTTCATCATAAAACTCACTATAGTAGTGAAGCTCCAGCTCTGGCACCCCGCACCCATTCCTGCTCCCACCCACGCTCTGTGCAACTAAGGTCAACTCAAAGGTAAATGCTAACTCTACCATACTTATATACTACATAACTACACACACATAAATATTGACTCTAGGACGGCAGTTCATGTGTCACTCCAATACGGTATGTCCTGCAGATGTTACCAACATACTCTTGGGTCCTATCATTAACAAATGCAAAGTGAAACAACTGAAGAAACATGTTTAAAAGTACATCACACAAGATGAATATAAGCAATCAAAAGTAAGCAACTGAGAAGTACTTTTGAATGATATACTTCCCAGAAGAAATCAAGTATGAGCCTAGGAATCTACTTGGTGAATATCTACGGAGAATGTACAGGAATTCACATCTCCAAGAAAGCATGATGTCCTATTAGCTTATATGTGAGCATTCTGCATTCCCCACTCCTGAGAAGGCCAGACCGTTCATCTGAGTTGCCTCAATCTGGATAATACAAATGCCCTTTGAGATGAACAATCATCTCCATTAAACAGTAAGTGCAAAGAGAAGACACACGAGTGATCTTACATAATGGCGAATGATGAACGGTATAAACTTTCTGAACAGAAAGATTCCTAGATAAATTACAACAGATAAACCATCACAATGCATCACATTTAAACTACAGGAAATAGTGCGATCACATTTACGATTTAGAATGAGCATAGACACTCATGTAGTTTGAACCACAAGAATCACAGCATGTCCATCAGTTATTTACAGTATATAAACAAATTTCAAATGGAAAAATATTAGACAGAACATGTGGGCCCTCCTTACCTTTTCTACCCACGAATCCTTGTATTCCACAATGAAGGGATTTCGCATTTTGGAAATAAGCTCCATCTACAAGGTACAAGAAAAACGGATTAGTTTGCAGGTATAAACAAGGCAGGGTATTTAAAACACCAGCAGAAAATTTTAAAGCACATTTATGCATATGCAACCACATACATGTATCATGCAAGGATTCAAGTATGGTAAGCATGAACGGTTTTGGTGTGTGATCCACCCAACATACTTCATTTTATACAGCAGATCTGAGGATGCCTATCACTGATAATCGAACTACAAGAAAACTACCACACTACAACAACTAAAACCTGTATATATAGGATCTTGTTAAAAGAAATATTTAAGCATTGGTCCAATATACTACCATGATTGGAATTATTCTGGTAAATTATCTTGGGAATTTTCTTTCCAGGTGCCGAATGATAAAAGGTGCCAGATCCAACCCAAAAAGACTATCAAGAGGATATGCACTTGGCATAACTTAAGAAAGCAATTCTAATGGAAAAGCCGTCGAGTCTAGGAAAAAAGTAAAGAATTCACCAACGGGTAAGTAAGGGGAGAAAAAAAAAGACCAACCTCTTGGTGTGCAGACCTACGGGTCCTATCTGTTTGGCGGGCAAGACGAATCTTTTTCAACACATACCTTCATATATACAAAGATGTGGAGTAGGTAAAGCCAATAAAGAGTACAATTCAAACATTTGCCAAGCATCAGTTATGTTTTGCACCATAGATTAATAGAAATTTACGACAGGCATGCTACTACTGTGGACAAGACACATCCATCAAAGCATAACCCAGATAACAGAAACAAAAGGCGCAGATCAAAACAAACCAACAAATCACTATTGACGCCAGTTATCTTTAGCATTATGAAGCATGTATTCGGCATATCAATACTTGGGAAGCAAATAATTAAGTTGGCATGTAATGGAGAAGATTGTGTTAGTTTCACCCTCACTTCTTTTTTTCGTGCTTATGCCTCACAAGTAGGGCAGAGCCAAAAGCCCCCTTCCCAATTTGCTCTAGTACTTCGTACTGCTCCATTTAGCAATCAGCTTGCCCTTTCACAGGTACAGGCCAAGATGTCGCAGACCTATCACATATTAGCCAAAGCAATTATAATCTCCAAACAAAGCATAACATAAAACACTAACATGTGCTTGAAAACAAGAGCTCGAGTATGGTATCGTAAAAGAAGCTACATTACTCGCAAATTTACTTCAGACATACGTACTTAGCAAAACCAAACAAAATTACTTAAAGAGACTAACAGGTGAGAACGGTGTGCAAGGCAAAAGAAATGACGACTGACAAATTTAGTAAGACACATGACTGAAAGAAAACCTAATCTCTCGAGATATTAACACACTACTTTCTTAACAAACGAGAGCCATATAATAATATCCAAATCAGGAGACCTCGCTACAGAAATGCAGGAACAGGAGAGGATTAACAGCAGCACACAAGTCGTTTTATTTCCAAAAGGGCAGAAAGTTTCCCCACACGCATTAATGCGTACTCAATTGCTGCCAGAATCCATGGAGCAACTATGGACCTAAAAAAAATTCACACACACACAATCACAGGGAAAGTGCGTAGCAGTTACAGACTACAAAAGTCAAATCATGGTCAAACAAAAGAACACCGGAAAGATCGGAGCAAAACAACCGTTACAAAGCGGAAACGTAGCGAAAATAGAAGCTACAGAAGCATAAGCATACACTTCAGTTTGAACGACCTGAAAAATCGGAAATGCAGCTCAATGCTAGGCAGATTAAGTACAAGCGTTTTACTGAACACGAGCAGAGGAAAAGGCAAGTCAAAGTCAGTGATAAAGCAAGCTCACATTCAACAGATGCACGCAGAAAGCAAAAGAGAGCATAGCATAAATCTGGAAAATCACCTGATTCACCCAGGAAAACTCAGAAATGCTCAAAAGAAGAGATCACGAGCTGCGTCGCGGAGAGAGAGAGAGAGTGGTGATACGAAGTTCGGCATGTGGACAGAAATGGCAAGACCTGGCATTTGGAGTGGAGGAGGAAGAGGGAACAGCCCTTCCGCCATTGTCGTTCTCTAGTTCTAGTCTAGTCTAGAGGGAGGTGAGGAGAGAGAAAA